>PITA01001366.1:126573-199566 GCA_004023965.1 Spilogale gracilis
TTTTTTTTTTTAAAGATTTTATTTATTTGACAGCGAGAAACACAGCAAGAGAGGGAACACAAGCAGGGGGAGTGAGAGAGGGAGAAGCAGGCTTCCTGCCGAGCAGGGAGCCCGATGTGGGACTCGATCCCGGGTCTCCGGGATCATGACCTGAGCCGAAGGCAGTTGCTTAACCAACTGAGCCACTCAGGCGTCCCATATGCAGTTTCTTAAAGGTTCCTTGTAAGAGTAAGGCACAGTTGCTCACAGCAGAAAACTACCCCTCAACAAACATTATTTTGGCATTTCTCCTTTCCTTAGAAACTTCCCAACTTCCACACTCCTGCTTCCTGGGATCACTTCACAAATAAACTCCCTGCTCACAATTTTTTCTCTCTCTCTTTGGTTTTAGGGAAACCTAAACTAGGCAAAATTATATAAATGAAAATTGGTTATATGGGCAAAGTCAGCATTAACCTGTTGAAAAGTTAGAAATCATTTACTTTGAAGATTCCTTTTTGTTATTTCTCCACTGTAGACCTAATGTTTTAAAGATTTCATCTACAAAATAAATTGCATTTATGAAGTAATAATAAATGTAATTGTTTTAAGGCCAATGACAATCTGCTTTCAATACCAATGTTTCTCCGCCAAGATAACATTTTTTTTTGCAACGAGCAAAGAAGACTAGAGTTTTAACTAGCTTTCTTTTAAATTTTTTAAAAATATTTTATTTATTTATTTGACAGAGAGAGAGATCACAAGTAGGCAGAGAGGCAGGCAGAGAGAGGAGGAAGCAGGCTCCCTGCTGAGCAGAGAGCCCCGATGTGGGCCTCGATCCCATGACCCTGAGATCACGACCTGAGCCAAAAGCAGAGGCTTTAACCCACGGAGCCACCCAGGGACCCCTTAACTAGCTTTCTTAAACTTATTGTGGCTAAATGTGTGTGTTCCATTAGATTTGTTCAAAACATATCCCCAAATCTGATTACTACTACTGTATTAATGATCAAATTGGCACATAGTACCTTGGTGATCCCCAGAAGCTGAGAATTCCATGCTGGCAAGTTTTTCCTGTGATAGACTTTTTGGGCACCAGGGAGGAGGGTGGTGCCCATCCCCAGTTCTTAGCTGCATTGAGAACTTTTTACAGCCTTGTCATGAGCTGCCCTTTCTCTGACTTGTGGTATTCCAGTTTGGCTTTCTGTCCATGAGCATTTCACAATTCCCCTTCTGTATTATCGTAAGTCTGCACTCTTCCTACTTAACCCAGATGTGGCAGCTCTGTTTGGCCATCACTCCACATATGTTTGTCATCCTCTGATACTCCATTCTGCTGAACTGCAATCCTTTGCTAAGCTGAAAAATGAAGAGACTGACTCAGATGGTATAGAACAGGGGCAAGCACCCAGAAGTCCTGGGTTCCAGTCCCAGACCTGCCCTTCCTAGCCTTGAGACATTGGACAACTCAGAACTCTCTGAACTCTATTTCCCATTATTTTTTTTAAATAATTAAGACTTAATGTTTTTTTTTGTTTTGGTTTGGTTTTTAAACTAAACTTTGTACCCAAAGTGGGGCTTGAATTCACATCCCTGAGATCAAGAATCATATGTTCTATGGACTGAGCCAGCCCAGCATTCCAAAGCTTAATGTTTTAGAGCAGTTTTAGGTTCATGGCAAAATTGGGGAGAAAGTACAGAGATTTCCCATATATCCTCCGTCTTCACATATGCATAAATTCCCCAATTATCAGCTTCTCCCACCAGAGTAATACATTTGTTACCATCGATGAACCCACACTGACATACCATAATTACTCAAAGCCCATAGTTTACATTATGGTTCATTCTTGGTGTAGTACATTCTATGGATTTGGACAAAAGTGTAATGGCATGTATTCTATTGTCCAAATCCAGACAAGATTCACAGTCTTAATATTTCTTCATCTCAAATGTGGCACAACATGGTGAATTTTGAATCCTCACAGGATTTGAGAAGACAAAATCTACTTAAAACACAATAAGGCGGGGTGCCTGCGTGGCTCAATGGGTAAGTGTCCGCTTTCAGCTCAGGTTGTGATCTGGGGTTCCTGAGATTGAGCCCCAAGATGGACTCCCTGCTCAGCAGGGAGTCTGCTTCTTCCTTTCCCTCTGCCCTTCCCTCTGCTTGTACTTTCTCTTTCTCGCTCTCTCAAATAAATAAATAAAATCTTTAAAACAATGCAATAAGGCAAGAAAGTTCAGAGTAGTGTTGTTTTGAGAGTGAAAAATTAGAATTGTACTTAATTAAATTAAAATATCCAAGCACAGGAGCCCAGTTAAATGAATTATAATGTAATCAACAGAACCTTTGCAGTCATTAAAAATTATGTAAGAAAATAGTTAAAGTTACTGGAAATTTAAGTGAAAAATTATTAAACAATATGTACAAGTTGAGGTTATTAAGGTCTATGGGGAGGCAGGGCTGGAGAGTTATCATTTACTGAGTACAGAGTTTCTATTTAGGATGATAGAAAAGTACTAAAATGGATAGTAGTGATAGCTGCACAACATCACAAATGTAGTTGATGTCACTGAATTATACATTTAAAAATGGTTAAAATGGTAAACTTTATGCCACGTATATTTTACCCCCCAAAAGCAGCTGACAGGGAGCGCCTGGGTGGCTCAGAGGGTTAAGCCTCTGCCTTTGGCTCAGGTCATGATCTCAGGGTCCTGGGATCGAGCCCCACATTTGGTCTCTTTGCTTGGCAGGGAGCTTGCTTCCCTCTCTCTCTGCCTGCCTCTCTACCTACCTGTGATCTCTCTTTGTCAAATAAATAAATAAAATCTTTCAAAAAAAAAAAAAGCAGCTGAAAGTTTGCAAAGAGTTCTTGGCAAGGTCAAAATAATTCTCATGTGAAGGTATGGTGGTTTCTTACAGTTTGCTCCTGTTTGCATTACCATAATTGATGTTATATTAAATTATTTAGTGATATTTTCAACACGAAAGTGCTTGGTTTAAAATATAACATGCACAGGATGAACCTATTCCTTAAATCTATCTATCTACCTCTTATATGTATGTCTCTATACATCCATATATAGATATATAGACACACTACATGCATGCCTGCTTTTTTTAAATTTTCTGTGATGAATATATATTACTCCTACACCAAAACTTTATTTATAAAAATGTATGAAGCATTATATAAACCATAAGGAACTTTTATTATTCATTTAAGGGCTTTGGCCTATCCTAGTATAGAATACACAACTGTTGCCAAAGAAATCTGTCTAAGGTCATCTCCAAGACAGTGGTTGACTTTAACTTACAGGAAGAGGAAAACCATGTATGCAAAGTTCAAAAAGCAATGGACTGCATGGCTCATTTGGGACCTCACAATAAGCTCATTATGCTTGAAGCCTTAGTCTGTGAGTGGATCATGTTGACAACAAAGGACTCCAGATAAAGTCTGGAGAGGTAAGCAGGTAACAAATGAGTTGACCAAATTAAAGAGTTTGGACTTTATCCTAAAGTCAACAGCAAACCACTAATGGCTTTTGAGCCAATGATATGATTAGATTTGCATATTAGAAAGATTATGGTGTCTGCATCATGGCAAATGGCCTGGAGAGGAGCAACGCTGGAAGCACAGAGGTTGATTAGAAGTCTGTTGTAGTCATCAGGACCATCTAGATAGGAATGGTCACAATGGGGAAAAAGCACATGGATCTAAGGCCACGTGGATCTAAGTATTAGAGGATCTAAGTATTAGAAAGTAGAACTAGGTCACACTTGGTATTAGTTGGCTATGAGAACTAGAGGATCTAGGGTGCCTCCTGGCTTTAGCCTTCAGCAATCAAGAGAGGTGATGTCACTCACTGAGACAGGAGTTGAGGGAGGTGGAAAGTAACAGGTTCAACCTGGAACCAGATGAGCGTGAGGTGCCTGTGCATTTGGAAATACAGGAAAGAGAGAACTCAGAAGAAGAATCAAAAGTCAGTGGCATGTGGAGAGCAACTGAAGCCAGAAGAATAAGTAAGATTTCTGTCGAAAGAGATATAGAGAACAGGTTTTTAACCTTTCTTGAGGGTGAGAGAGGGAGAATCTGATGAATACTATGAACATTTTCTCCAGAGATTAAAGAATCTGGCTGTTAAGGGGATGAAAAAAATCAGGATATAGTTGAGGGTTGTCATAGGATCATAAGAGTTCTTTTTCAGTTGAGAGACTTGAGTAGTGAGGGAGTGATTAAAGAAACAGGAAAGAGGAGGAATAGCTGGAAGACCAAGTCCCTGGGAAGAAACAAAGAAACAGCCTCCGTCCCAGAGCAAAAGGTGTGAGTCAGGCAGAGTAGGAACAAGTTTTTTTAAGGCAGGAAAGAAGGAGACAAGACTAGAAGAGAATGCAGGAGAGTTTGTGGGTTGCATGCCTGGAGGTTGAAGACTTTCTTATCAGATGACCCCTCTGGACACAATGAGTAGGAGGTGAGGCCATCTATAATGAAGGTAACCAGAAGTCAGAAGTCTGTCAAAGGGCCACAGCAGAGATCAGGGCATATAATCAGGGAGACATCATAGAATTTCTAGGCTGTGGAAGCCCAGCTGAATATTTGTAAATAGGGATCAGTCTGGATGATTTTTCTGTAGCAAATCTCAGGATCCTTGGTGTAAATGAGAAGACAACAATAGTTCCATTTTTTGAAGGCTATAGATTTCCCACGAATAGTGAGTGGGGCAAAGGTCAGTGGGGCAAAGCAGATAAGGAGACAAGGAAGAATTGACCACAGATTCCTCAAAAAGTTAAAAATAGATCTACAAAAAGATCCTACAAATGTCACTACTGGTATTACTCAAAGGATACAAAAACACCAAAATGTTCAACATCACTTGGCATCAGGGAAACACAAATCAATACCACAATGAGATACTACCTCACACTAGTCAGAATGGCTAAAATTAACCAGTCAGGAAACAACAGGTGTTGGGGAGGATGAGGAGAAAGAGGAACCCTCCTACGCTGTTGGTAGGAATGCAAGCTGGTGTAGCCACTCTGAAAAACAGTATGGAGGCTCCTCAAAAAGTTGAAAATAGAGCTACCATACAACCCAGCAATTGCACTACTGGATATTTACCTCAAAGATACAAATGTAGTGATCCAAAGGGGCATCTGCACCCCAATGTTTATAGCAGAAATGTTCACAATAGCCAAACTATGGAAAGAGCCTAGATGTCCATTGCAGATGAATGGATAAAGAAAATGTAGTACATATATACAATAGAATACTACTTGGCCATCAAAAATGAAATCTTGCCATTTACAACAATGTGGATAGAACTAGACAGTATTATGCTAAGGGAAATAAATCATTCAGAGAAAGACAATTATCATATGATCTCACTCATATGTGGAATTTAAGAAACGAAATGGGATTATAAGGGAAGAGAGGAAAAAATAAAACAAGATGAAATGAGAGAGGGAGACAAACCATAAGAAACTCTTAATAATAGGAGACAAACAGAAGGTTGCTGGAGATGAGAAGTGTGGGGAGATAGGATAACTGGGTAATGGATATTCAGGAGGGCTCATGATGTAATAAGCACTGGATATTATATAAGACTGATGAGTCACTCACCTCTACCTCTGAAACTAATAATATATTATATGTTAGTTAATTGATTGTAAATAAAAAAAATTTAAAAAGAATATAAAAATCCAGTTCAAAAGGATACATACATCCCAATATTTATAGCAGCATTATCTACAATAGCCAAGATATGGAAGCAGCCCAAGTGTCCATGGATTGATGAATGGATGAAGAAGATGAGGGGGATATATATATAAAGAAGATTAGGGGGGTATATATATAATGAAATATTACTCAGTCATAAAAGAGAATGAAGTCTTGCCATTTGCAATAACACAGATGGAGCTAGATAGCATAATGTTAAGCAAAATAAGTCAGAGAAAGACAAATACCATATGATTTCACTCATACATGGAATTTAAAAAACAAACAAAAATGAGCAAAGGGAAAAAAGAGGGACAGACAGAAACAAGCCAAGAAACAGACTCTTAACTATAAGGAACAAACAGATGGTTACCAGAGAGGAGGTGGTTGGGGGAGGGGTGAAATAGGTGATGGGGATTAAGGAGGGCACTTTTTATGATGAGCATCTGGTGATGTACAAAAGTGTTGAATCACTATTTTATACACCTAAAACTAATATTATACTGTATGTTAACTGGATTGGAATTAAAATTTAAGTTAGTTTTAAAAAAAGGAAAGAATTGACCATAGAATGATGTGCCCATTGTCAAAACTATATAGAAAGAACTGAGATCAAGAAGGAAATGAGGGAAAGAGAAAATGAAAATATCTAAGAATTGACAGTACCAAAGTTCTTAGTGATTCATTTTAAAACAAGACACTTATTTAAATTACCAAGTGTCTTGCTGTAGATGCTGATGCATCTATGCTGTAGGTTGATCATGAAAACTTGGCCGGAACACTGAAACTAAGAGAAGCCATTTGAAATAAAATTCCTTGCTTCAACATAATTGCAAAGACTACTGTATAATCACTCATTTGTCTTTCAGATGTAAGACCAGAATTAGCCATTAAAATGTATCTTCTTTTCCCATACTCATGGCCAATATTACTCTGCATAAATAAAGTATATGGACTGGGTATAGATAATATTGGAGACTTAGGAATATTCTTTTTTTTTTTTTTTAAGATTTTATTTATTTATTTGACATAGAAAGAGAGATCACAAGTAGGCAGAGAGGCAGGCCAAGAGAGGAGGAAGCAGGCTCCCCACCAAGCAGAGAGCCTGATGCGGGCCTTGATCCCAGGACTCTGATATCATAACCTGAGCCGAAGGCAGAGGCTTAACCCACTGAGCCACCCAGGTGCCCAGGAATATTCTTATAGATATAAAGGAATTATGGTTATGTAGGTCAATATCCTTAGCATTAACAGATGCCTTTTAAAATATATGGGGGTGAGGGGTGTCTGGCTGGCTCAGTCAGCAGAGCATGTGACTCTTTATCTTGTGGTTATGAGTTGAGCCCTATGTTGGGTATTGAGTTTACTTAAAAATAAATAAATAAATACATTAAAAATTTAAAAATATATGGGTGTGAACCACCAGCATGTCTGCAAATTATTCTCAATTTTGAAAAAATTATTTTTTGAATCATATAACAGTGAAAATATAGCAAAATGGTAGGTTTTGGTTTTTCAGTGTTTGTTGTTTTTTTTTAAACCAGATTGGTTCTTAATGGAGGAGAGGGAAAAATTACTTCCCAGGAGATATTTGGCACCATTCGGAGACATTTCTGGCTATCACACGTTAAGGGTTGGGGTGCTGCTGGCATCTAGCAGTAGCAGCCAGGAATGCTGCTGAACATTCTACAATGCATAGGACAGCCCCCTAACAACAAAAATTATCTGTATCCAAATGTCTTACACTGACGCGGAGAAACTCTGTTCTGGGAAGTAGATACACAGATGACCATGGTGCTAGTGCTAGCCTTTCAAACGTCCAAAGTACTTAAGAGTTTTTATTAAAGGAAACTTAAAACAAAAACTAAGATATGAGAAGAAAAGAAGAAAATCAATCTTTTCCAAGTAGTCAACTATAAATTATCTTTGACATTGGTCAAATGCAGACCATTGTTTTGAGTGTGACAAGGGATGATCTCAGAAACCATGATTTTTAGGTGGATGGTTAGAAACCATTCCTCATGTTCCTTCAATCAGTCAACATAGAACATTGTCTTCATCCAGTAATTGAATTTTTGCAGAAAATGTTTCAAAGAGAGGAAAGGAGTTAAAAGGAAGAAGAATAGACATTTGTAGATCCCTTTCTATGACCTAGGCAACATGCTGGGCACTTTTCATACATCATCCAGTCTGGCTTAGACACAGTTAACAGAGTGAAGTCAGTTGTGTGACATAATAACTAATTAGATTCATTCATTCAGTGATTCATTTGTCCATTCAGCAAACCTGTATTAGGTACCTACTATGCTCCAGACACTATTCTAGGTCCTGGGGATAGAGAAATAAATGAAGTACAACTTCTTGGTCTCAGGGTGCATGCAGCCTATTGAGGAGACAGGAAATTTAACACTGAACAATGTGAAATGATCATCCTTAGAGGCATGGGTAGGTTTCTCTGGGAGTACATAGGTGGGTAATCAACCCAGAGAAGTCCTCTCAGACCTGGAATAGTGAGGAGTAAATTGCCTCAAGTGATGCTGACACAAGAATGAACTAAGTGAGGGGCGCCTGGGTGGTGCGTGTCTGCCTTCGGCTCAGGTCATGATCCCAGAGTCCTGGAATAGAGCCCCGCATCAGGCTTCCTGCTCTGTGGTCAGTGGGAAGCCTGCTTCTCTGTCTCTCAGCCCCCCTGCTTGTGTTCCCTCTCTAGTTGTGTTTCTCTCTTTCAAATAAATAAATAAAATCTTAAAAAAAAAAAAAGAAAAGAAAAGAATGAAGTGAGTGAGGATAAGGAGTGTGGGAAGACAGGGCCAAAGGCATTCCAGGCAAATAAGACATCATGTAAAGGCCCAGAGATAAGAGGTAGGGAGTGGAATGCCTTAGAGAGGGTCTCTAACTTGAGGATACATCAGAATCTCCAGGAGAGCCTTAGCCCAGGCAGGTTGATATATAATATTAACTATCACAGCCCATATGTCTTCATCTGTAGTAGGGGAGACCAATAAACTACCAAATGGTCTAGCTATCTCTCAACATTCTTTTGAGAATAAAACCAAGCGACATTATGTATGTAAATTTAGATTACTGTAGAGGTATCAAAGATACTTATTAATATCAACTCAAATATATGTCAATTATACCTTAATACACCTGAAAAAAAATAAAATCAGCTCATTTAGAGCCAGAAATATTGTTATTTTCCAAATAACAAAACAGGAACAGCAGGCAGAGATGGTGCTGGCCCAAGTGCCCTGTGCCTGACTCTGGCACGCTCACCACTATACCACCCTGCCCCTCCCTGCCACCCCAGTTCATAGGAAGTACTTCCCAGGTCAAAAAAGCCTTCCTCTCCCAGTTGTCAACCTATTTGCCTGTTGACCATAACCCACTGAATGAGGTAGATGAAAAGGCTGATTAGCCTAGTTCGGAATGTTGGAGAATGACTCACCAAGAAGTTAAATATCTAACCAAGTTGAGCAAAGGCAACTGGTAAACCTAAGGTCAGGCAGGCTTGTGGACTCACTTCACCCACTAGATCATTCTTGAGGTTCAAGAACAGGCTCAGGGTTGTTTTTGCAGGGGGAAGCTAGGCCCTGAGACTGGCTCAGTCAGCAACTCAAACCCAAAAGGAGAACTCAGAAGCTTCATCTGGAACCTCTGCTAAGGGAAAGCAGGATAGTTTGGGGAATTGGCATCTTCGGGTGTTCCTATTATGAGCTGCAAGAAACCTCGCCTTTTTTTTTTTTTAATCCTCACATTTGCATAACACTTTACACTTTAGATTTGCTTTTATTTTTACTTTTTATTTGGTTCTCATGCGTAGTTCCATTGTTCCATTTTACAAATGAGAGTTTCAGTGACTTACTTGGGATGACACACCTAACAGTTCTTTAGATTCCAGTTCTTCTGCACTGAGCTCCACCAAAATATTTATGTGGAATAGGTGTGACCTGTGCCAATTGTTTTCAATAGACATGGTGATTACATATGAAGTATATGTGTATGTATGTATATGTGTGTGTTTCTTACATGCTTTTATGTGCTAGTTTTCTTTTATCAATACCACTTTGGTGTGTCATCTGCTTTTCTTGTTGTTATTGCTTGTTTTTTGTTTCTGTTTAACCACTTGGAATCTGTTCAATAAAAGTAGAAAGTATTTTTGGTGAAAAAAATCTTTGGAATACTAGAACTTAAAACAGTAGGAATTTGCAATTTGACAGAATAAAATGCAATTCCTAAAAAATGTAAGTTTAATGGTGAACATTCTGACTAGTAAAAAGAACATTGAGTTGGTTTCAGGATCTATCATGACATTTTTGTTTGTTTGTTTGTTTGTTTTTAAATTAAGAAAACAAAGGTTCAGGAGCTCCTTGAAACATTTTCCACAAACAACACACATAGGACTTCTATGAGGGAAGTCAGAGGGCTAAGTAAAGTTCTTTTTTCCATAGAAGATATACGAATGGCTAACAGACACATGAAAAAATGTTCATCATCACTAGCTATCAGGGAAATTCAAATCAAAACCACACTGAGATACCACCTTACACCAGTCAGAAAGGCTAAAATTAACAAGACAGGAAACAACAAGTGTTGGAGAGGCTGTGGAGAAAGGGGAACCCTCTTACACTGTTGGTGGGAATGCAAGTTGGTGCAGCTGCTTTGGAAAACAGTGTGGAGATTCCTTAAAAAATTAAAAATAGGGCGCCTGGGTGGCTCAGTTGGTTAAGCAACTGCCTTCGGCTCAGGTCATGATCCTGGAGACCAGGGATCGAGTCCTACATTGGGCTCCCTGCTCGGCAGGAAGCCTGCTTCTCCCTCTCTCACTCCCCCTGCTTGTATTCCTTCTCTGGCTGTGTTTCTCTCTGTCAAATAAATAAAATCTTTTAAAAAAAAATTAAAGATAAAGCTACCCTATGACCCTGCAATTGCACTACTGGGTATTTACCCCAAAGATACAGATGGAGTGAAAATAAGAGCCATATGTATCCCAATGTTCATTGCAGCAATGGCCACAATCACCAAACTGTGGAAAGAGCCAAAGTGCCTTCAACAGATGAATGGATAAAGAAGATGTGGTCCATATATACAATGGAATACTACGCCTCCATCAGAAAGGATGAATATCCAACTTTTATAGCAACATGGACTGGATTGGAAGAGATTATGCTGAGTGCAATAAGCCAAGGAGAGAAAGTCAAGTATCACATGGTTTCACTTACTTCTGGTGCATAAAGGGTAATATAGAGGACAGTAGGAGAAGGAAAGGAAATGGGAAGTAGGGTAATTCGGGGAGAGAAACGAAACATGAGAGACTTTGGACTCAGAAACAAACTGAGGGTCTTGGAGGGAAGTGGGTGAGGGGATGAAAGAGCCTGGTGGTGGGTACTGAGGGCACGTATTGCATGGAGCACTGGGTGTGGAGCATAAACAATGAATCTTGGAACACTGAAAAAATAAAATTAAATTAAAAAAAAAAAAGAAAACAAAGGTTCAGGAGCTCCTTGAAACATTTTCCACAAATAACATACATAGGACTTTTATGAGGGAAGTCAGAGGGCTAAGTAAAAAAAGAGAACTTGATGAGCTCCCCCCACAGCTGAGATAATCCAGCTCCATAACAATGAAGACCTCAAGGTTGGGTAGAGATCAGTGTTCATGTTCAGAAAGTCATCAGAAGCAGAACTGGAGAGACTTATGCCTGTGAGGGAAGCCAGCAGAGGGGAGAGGTACACATCTAATGATACACACATCATTCAAGTATTTTAAGCATTGCTTCCTCTCATCCTGAATATCATCTAGCTTGCATGGAAGACCCTTAGGTCATCAAGTTTTCACCTTACAAAGATATATGTACACAAGCTACAAAGACCTGTGCTTAACGGGCGTTTTGTCTTTTTAAAATCCAGAATCCTTTATTTTTTTTAAGAAAAGATACTACTCTGCTTGGAATCACAAAACACCTTGATGTTGACACAGAACTTGTACATCATCCAGGTGAAGATGGAATAATTTACCCAGAGTGACCCAGCCAAGTGGGCCCCTCGTTTCCTAACTTCCTATTTTGGTGCTCTCACTATGGTTCTGAGGAAATAAAAAAAGACGTAAACAAAAATAACAAGAAATATTTAATGGCACAGGGGAAATGTTGACAGTAAATTTTTGTGTAAAGAAAGCACATTCCATAATATGTATCACGTGATTTTATTTTGGGGAGAAATAGAGAAGGCATGTGTGCTAGGTATAAAAAGCCTGGGGACAGGTTAGTAGGCCTAAAGTCTCTAAGTGGGGCAATTAGCAGGACTTGCTCTTTTCCTCTTTTAGTGGTTTTTAAAAAATTTTTTGGATTTTTATAATAAATAAGTGTAACTGACTTCAAAAAGAAATTAATATTATAAACAAAGAACTAAGAGCCTCCTAGGAAAGCCAGGCAGGTACATTTCAGAAGTATAGAGACAAGTAGCATTAGAACTCTTTCTTCTCAAGGGCTGGGAGGGAGAAGATTCTAGCTATAGAAGTGGGGTGTTTGACCAGTGTCATACTACAAGATGGCTAGAGCTGATGGACAAATGAACACCTGAGAGCCAATGCATGGGCCAGAAGACAAATGTTCGGGGTGAAGGAAGAAGTGAGAGCTTCCCTCTAGAGGGGATATTGCTTACTTACCACTTCCCACTGCTCCTAACATTGGAATAATTGGAAAATATTGAGCTATGAACCCTTGTGTTCATTTCTTTAGAGGCATGAAATATTTCTCTGAAACTGATACTTCCTGAAGAAGTTCATCTTTCATGACCACTCCATTTCTTTTTCCTACCTTGACTGTATAGCTGATATTCAGACCTGGTAAAGACCAGGAAAAAAGGAATAAAGATAGCAAGTAAAAGTAGGAGTGGATGGATGGATGGATGGATGGACTACTTCAATTTACAGAGCACTTGCCAGACTAATTTATGAGCTGTATAATTTCTAATCTTTGGCACTGCTGCTAATCCTTACATTGTTTCTAACTCCAACAGGAAGCCATTATTATTCCCGTTTCAGAGATGGTAAAACTGAGGCTGAGAGAAGTTAAGCTACCATAGAGAACAGGATTAGAACCCAGGCCTATCTGACCCAAAAGGCTATGGTCTCTTCCAAGGACACTGCCTCCTTTTCTGCACACTGGAATGGTCCAGCCTTTCTCAATGGATCCAGTAGACTTCAGTAGGGCTAAGAAGAACACCGAATTAGGAGTCTGTTTCTGGATGAACCCCAGGTATGGATAGTTGTCTAAATGATCTCCAAATAGCCCCTGGCTGGCCCTCTCCCATCTTCATAGTTTGCCTACACAACAGGCATTCTTGGCCACAGTTGTTTTGTTTTGTTTTTCAATTTATTGACCCAAACTGACTCATTCAGATAGAAAATCTCCTGCCTAAATTAGAAAAGATGGAACTTGGAATGAAGTCTGTTTCAGAAACCAATTTAGTATAGGGGATAAAGGTAGAATGGGTTTTCTGAAACGTGAACCCCAAATGGCAGAGCCCTTGCTGTCAAATTTTATTTCCTTTTCTCATTTCCTTTTCATTTTATGCGCCTCTCATAAATGCTTGTCTGTCCCCTGTGAACCAACTAATGTTAGGACAGAAAGAACCTCAATTTCCTCAGAACTCTTTTAAGGGGACCAACCCTAATGTGGTTTCTGTGTAGTTAACTGCTAGGCTCGTGTTAAGTAAACAACTCAACTTTGATACCAGAGAGTTTGTGGTCAGGATGGGGGTTGAGGTTGAAGGAGAGAAGAAGCCGGCTTGGGGGAAATTTTAAGTAGAAGATTTCTCTTCAAAAGGAAAACAAGTCTTGACTAAAGCTGCTCTCTCTTTCACCAGTTGGGAACCATCCTCAAGCACTCTACAATGACCACGCTGCACTCTGCTCTTTATACTTGCCCTGCCCTCTACTCTTGGTCTTGGGCTATATGCCTGCACTGAGTGATGTTTTAGAAGTTGCTTCATGTCCTACATGATCATTGAGAATATGGCTCACTTAACCACACAAGAGAAATTCTTCTTAGTTCTCTGTTCCAGAAAAGCCTTCTTTCTACTGATGACTTGTATGTTTTATCTTATCAATGTTGGGAATTAAGTAGTTGATTTTCTTTGTGTTACCTTCAAGGAAAGTCAACAACAAAATTTGGGATCCACTTTTAGTAGAGCGTGCCCAGCCTCTTGGCATAATTTGAACCACCAATCTTACCTCCTCTTTGTTGGATTCCTCCAATTACTTCTTTTCCTTTCCACTGGGTCTCTTTGTCCAAATGATTTTTATTAAAAAAAAAAATTACACAATGGTGGTTCAGTTGGTTAAGCAACTGCCTTTGGCTCAGGTCATGATCCCAGGGTCCTGAGATCAATTCCTGTGTGGGGTTCCCTGCTTGGCAGGGAGTCTGCTTCTCCCTCTGCCTTCCCTCTTGGCTTGTGCTCTCTTGTACAGGTGCACTCTCTCTCAAATAAATAAATAAAATCTTTTTTAAAAATAAAAATCAAATAAAAAAATTAAAATTAAAAAATATTGTACTGCTTTTGTCTTTGTAAGCTGCCTTAAATTATTCTGGAACAACTAGGAACAGCTGTATATATTTGCCATACCATGTTTTTCCTAACCTACAGTGGTACCTTCCTGAAGAAGTTCATCTTTCATGACCACTCCATTTCTTTTTCCTACCTTGACTGTATAGCTGATATTCAGACCTGGTAAAGACCAGGAAAAAAGGAATAAAGATAGCAAGTAAAAGTAGGAGTGGATGGATGGATGGATGGATGGATGGACTACTTCAATTTACAGAGCACTTGCCAGACTAATTTATGAGCTGTATAATTTCTAATCTTTGGCACTGCTGCTAATCCTTACATTGTTTCTAACTCCAACAGGAAGCCATTATTATTCCCGTTTCAGAGATGGTAAAACTGAGGCTGAGAGAAGTTAAGCTACCATAGAGAACAGGATTAGAACCCAGGCCTATCTGACCCAAAAGGCTATGGTCTCTTCCAAGGACACTGCCTCCTTTTCTGCACACTGGAATGGTCCAGCCTTTCTCAATGGATCCAGTAGACTTCAGTAGGGCTAAGAAGAACACCGAATTAGGAGTCGGTGGTACCTTCCTTTTTCTTAAAGATTCATGGGAATGAGGTCCCCTGCAAACCCGTTTGCTCCATGGGAGCCTATCTGTCTGGCCAGCTCGACTGGAATTGAGATAGCTACCTGACCCAGGCTAAGCCACAGATTCTTTCCTCCAGAAATTTGAAATTGGGACTTGACAAATGATCTACTAAGCTGATTCCTTGACCATGTAATGTATCTACGGCATTGAGTCTCAATAGTGGAGGCCCTATAGTCACCTGGGGAACTTTTTAAAAATATGGATTCATCCCTGATGATCAAGGAAGGCAAAGATACATACAGACACATAACCAAATAGATCTACTGGTTGGATTTACCTAGAGTTCTTTCTCTAAAGAGTTGTGACTGGAGAATAGGAGCCCAAGCCTTGAAATGGCCCACCTCTCAGAGAAAATTGTTACTTAGGAAGCATATGAGACTGAAGCATTTTCTATTCATTCAAGTCCCAACCATCTTTTTGTGAACAGACAGAATTGTGAATGAAGTGAAGGACCTTTCACTATGGCCAGACTTTATTTTCTGATTGTTTTACTAGATTTCACTCCCCCAAATAGATTTATTTATTTAACATACATTTGTTAAACCCATCCTGAATTGGATTCCCTCTGCTGGATGCTATGGGAGAAGGTTGGGGGAAATAAAGAAAGTAGACACCTAGATGAACCTGACCCTAGGGAGGCAGGTGACAAGGAGTATGGCAGAGGATGATGGTCACATTCTCAGGGTATAGCAATAGGAAGACACGAGAAGCTTGTTCCAAGCAGAACTAGTGTGTTCTCCTTATCTTGTTTTACATACCGTAATCTATTATTCTTTCCACTTGTGGAAATAATCAAGGGTTGGCTAAAGTGGCATCGAAATTATGCCATGAAAAGGCTAAATGCAACCAGTCTCCAAGAACAGTCTCATTTAAATCTAGATAAAAATCTATCTGATATTCTGCATATTAGAACTCTCACTTGAATTCCTTGCTCAACACCAATTTTCTCAGCTGGCCTTTCTTGCCCTTCCTTTATTGTTTATCTACCTTTGAAAATAACAAAGAAATGGAGTGGGAAATGGAAAATTACTCTGTTGGAAAATCTTACCTTCCTAAATGCGAGCTTTCAATGCATTTAGAACGAGTCTGTAGCTTTGCTGAATGCTCCAAACATTCCCAGCAGCTAGTGTAACTGACGCAGGTTCAGGTTGGAAAGGAAAGAAGTAACAGTAATACTTAAAATATATTGAGTACCTACATGCCAGACATTCTTCTAAGAGCTTAGATGCAATATCTTACTTAGTAGTCAGAACAACCTTTGAATAATTCTATCTTCTCTGTGTAACAGAAGAGCAAGCTGAGGTTTAAGAAGTAAAGGGAGGTGCTCAAGGTCATGCAGGTCATTTGTGGTAGAGAATGGAGCAATATCTCAGCCTGTCCACTAGAAGGCAGGGACTTAATTTTTGATAGTTATCTAAACTGATAGTTATCTGTGTCTAAAGTGCTTCCAGTGGTGCTGGGCACTTGGAAAGTGCTCAATTAATATTTGCCAAATAAGTGAATAAGTGAAGGACTGTGTGGTTACAGAAGCAAATTTTTAGCAAGCAGGTAGAAAGAATCACACAGCTAATGAGGGTAAGTCGCCTACACCATGGATTCTGAGTTCGGGTTC
This sequence comes from Spilogale gracilis, assembly GCA_004023965.1. NCBI lineage: Eukaryota > Metazoa > Chordata > Mammalia > Carnivora > Mephitidae > Spilogale > Spilogale gracilis. The sequence continues at coordinate 143,081 of PITA01001366.1, forward strand.
CGTGTGGCACAGAGGTGTCCTCCTTCAGAAAGGAGTGGTGGAACAGAAATAGTATCCCATGACTCAGAAGAGCTAGGTGCAAATCTTGGCTCTCCTGTTGTGTGACCTTGGACCCATGATCCTCGTGACTTTCTGAATTTCAGGTGTCTTTTCTGCAAAATAGGGTCCCTAGGGGTACCTCTAAATTCTCTTCCAAAACTAATAACTTGTCATTCACAAGAATTTTACACTACAGAACTTATCTTCTGGATGAATCACTCTGAGCAAAAACCACAAATGGCACCAAGAGCTGTGGGAAAAGCAGCATTCCCATTTTCTTCTGTATTTGGTATCACCTCTTGTCTTCTTAGATTCTCTGCTGGGATGCTTCACATTGTGGGGGGGTTTGTTCTTTTTTCTCCTTTTCCTTTCTTTGTCTTTTTTCCATTTTTCAACTTTTAATTTGAAATAATTTTTGGCATGCAAAAAAAGTCAGAAAAACAGTACAAAGAATTTCTGAATACCTATTACATAGTTTCCCCAAATGTTACCATTCTTCACACCACAGTGAAAAAAGATCACAATCAGAAAGTTAGCATTAACAAAATACTGTTATCTGATCCACAGTCCTCACATTCACCAACTGTCCCACCGATGTTCTTTTTCTGGTCCAGAATCCAGTCCAAGTTCACATGTTACATGTGGCTTGTCTGTTTCGTGAGCCTCCCTTAATTTGAAACAGTTCTCAGTCTGTCTTTGTCTTTCTTGCCCTTGACACATCTGGAGAGTTACTGCCCAGGTATTTTTCAGAAGATTCCTTAATTTAGATTTGTCTGATCTTGACTGAATCCCTGCTCTACATGTGCAGTAAGAACGCCATAGAGGTGATTTTACTTCCTTCTGAGTGCATCTCTACAGAAGCTACGTGGGGTCAATTTGCTGCTGCATTACCCATAAGGTAACTCTGATTCCTCCTTTTCTTTTTTTCGTATTCTACATATTTTGTCAGAAAAAAAAAAAACAGAGTCATAATAGTACCCACCTCTCAGTGTTGCTGCAAGGACTGAATAGAAAAGAAAAATGGTACGTGAAGCACTTAACCCAGTTCCTGGGACACAGTGAGACTTAACTATCATATTATTACTGCATCATCATTTTTTTTCTTTTGAAAGCAGAGGAACAATGAGGAACTTGTTTAGGTAAACATGGGGGTTGCTGATGGAGCTGCATTTGGGGCAGCTGTAGACTACATTCTGCTTTGGCATTTGCTGCTGCAGCTGTGCCCCCTAAGCCAGGAGAATTCCAGCAGGCTCAGAGGGATCACAACCCACAGTGTCCCTCTGTAAGGGCAGCAAATGTAACTAGAGTGTCATTTGAGTGTTTGACGATTGTACACTCGGTGGCAGGGGACATGTCTGCTCAGCCCCGGATCTGGTCTACAAGATGTCGGGTAACCTTTTCAAGGCCATGAGATTTTAATAGACTTCCAAGTCAAGTTACCAGATATGATGTTTTTGCCTCGGTGAAACATGCAATTGATGTATAAATCTGGGTTTTACAAGTGACATCTGCATACTGTGTTTATTTAACTAACTACAGATTGATTGACATGTAGGCATTCTGCAATATTTTTCTATTAGTCTGTGAATAGGCAGTCCAATGAATTACTTATTGGTCTAACACATCCTGGTGCTTTTTTTTTTTTTCTTTTAAGAGAACATTCTCTATTGGAAGTCCTGGCCTTGCTTAGCCAATTAAGCTTCCTCTGTCCAGATCTCCTCTCTTGAGGAATAAACCATCAAAATCCACAGTAGCATTTGGTGTGCAGAAGAAGGTGTCATGCCTGCTCATGGCCTTAGTCCCCTCCTGTTGTAATCTCCCCAAAGTCAGATGTAAAACCTTATTCCCAAGTTAACTGCAATTGATGTACACACTTGAAGTTACTGTGTTTCTCTAAAAATGAGCTAGAGCTTCTGTGGCAAAGGAGAAAGAGAGATAGCAGACCCCTATTCTTGCCAAATTTGGCCTTGTTGCCCTGGCAATAACCAACAGGGCCAGGATGGGGACAGGGTAGAGGACAGAGGAGGTGACAAGAGCTGTTGAATCAAAACATGTCACTCTTATTTCCCCCTTTTCTTTTACTCCTTTGCTCCCTCTGGTGCTAATTTCCCCCCTACTCCCCTCTGTCCCGAGGCTATCCTGGGAATCCAAGTGAAACATGATGGTGGCCCTTAATGGTGATCAGTAGGGTTAAATTCAGAGGATACTTTGAAGCTAGAGCTGACAGGACTTGCTAATAGGATGGTAGAGGGGTGTGAGTGGAAGAGAGAGCAGTGATAATGCCAGATTTTTAGCCCGAGGAACCAGCTGGGTGCCGGTGGCATTTACTGAGGGAGAGAACCCAGAGAAGAATGAATTTGGGGGCAGGGATACTCAAGACTCTATTTGGGGACCTAACTTATCTTTTTTAAGATTTTATTTATGGGGCGCCTGGGTGGCTCAGTTGGTTGAGTGACTGCCTTCAGCTCAGGTCATGATCCCGGAGACCCGGGATCGAGTCCCACATCGGGCTCCCTGCTCTGCGGGAAGCCTGCTTCTCCCTCTCTCACTCCCCCTGCTTGTGTTCCCCCTCTGGCTGTGCTTCTCTCTGTCAAATAAATAAAATATTTTAAAAAAAGATTTTATTTATTTATTTGAGAGAGAGAGAGAGCGAGAAAGAACATGAGCAGAGGGAGTGGCACAAGGAGAAGCAGCAGACTCCCCACTGAGCAGGGAGGCTGATGTAGGTCTCCATCCTGGTACTCAACCAACTGAGCCACCCGGGTGCCCCTATTTTGGGACCTCTTACGTTTAAGATGCCTATAACAGAGCAAAGAAGAAATGCCAAATAAGCAGCTTAGATACACAATTTAAAATTTAGGGTAGAGTATGGTGAAAAGAACATGGGACTTTATGTGGTACATTTAGAGTTACAATCATATTGTAAGACTTTAACAATATATTTAACTTCTCAGAGCCCCAATTTTCATATTTGTTAATTGCACTTATATTACCCATGTTTCAGTCATTTACTGCTTTTTAAGAAACCACTCCAGAATATAGTGGCTTAAGATAACATTTATCACATTTTTCTGATTCTGGGGGTGGGATGCAGCCAGGCGGTTCTTCTGCTCATTTGCCTGAATATCTTATGCATCTGCATTAAACAGGGAGTTTCACTATGGCTAAATAATCTAAGATGGCCTCTCATCCCTTAGAAATTCTTTCCATGTGACCATTCATTATTTTGTAATTTAACCCAAGTTTTTTGCACGGCAACTAAATCTCAAGAGGGAAAACCCAAGCGAAAGTACTTATTCAGCCTTGGCTTGTATCGTGTCTGCCTATGTCCCACTGGGGGAAGTAAATCACCTGGCCAAGCCCAGCATCCACATGGCAAGAGAATACATGGGGAGTTGATACTGGGGTTTGTGGCTAACTGGGGGGACACCATGTGAGTGTCTACCACAATGGACTGGATGGGTTTTTTGTGAAGATAAGATTGTCTGCCATGTGGGAGATACTCCATAAATATTAGCTGTTATTATTAAGACAACAACCTTCAAAATCAATCCCAGGACCTATATTTCCTATTTTACTTATAAAGACACAGGGGAAAAAAATTAACCTGCTTTTTTGTCTCTTCTCTATGTTCTCCAGCAGAAGTAGAACTGTAGTCTTTTTAACTTTGCCCTCAGTTGTGCTACCTTAGAGATGTACTGTGATTATTTAAAACCCAGCAAGGATGGGTCTAACATTATGATTTTGGAAAAGTAGAAATTCTCATATCTTCTCATTAAAAATGGCTTTGAAGCCAAAATTAAAAATCTGAACATCCATGCTCTTCCAATGGTTTTTTTCAAACATAAAGTTGTGCTTGACTTTTGTGATTTTAACCTAAGCCCAATATAAGTCCTTATTTCTAACTGTAATTCTCCCACTGTTTCTTCATCACCTGATATTTTTCCTACATCAGTCATCCAAGGTCACTATACATATTTCAATAGTAAAGGAACAAATCACCCATGCTTTGCCGATAGCTTTTCTCCTCCACAAAAACACACAAAGCAATTCATTGTTTAGCAGAGACGTGGAAATAGAGAAGGGGCACATATGTGTTATTTGTCCCATTCTGGGTCCCAGAATCTTTTTTTTTTTTTCTAGGTCCCAGAATCTTAATTAGAATAGTCACACAAAGAATCTGCTAGCCCAGAAACATCAATATAGCACTGCCCAGAAAGGTTCTGGAACTTGGAACTTTTTAAAGATAGCAAATGATTTTTGAGAATGATTGTACTTAGGCTATGACTAGATATAGGGAGAGATACATATGGATGTACATACATAAACGTTTTATGTATAATAACAAAAGCTCTATGTAGGAGTGCTCTGTTATCATTGGTAGGGTAAAAATATTCAGCCAGTGGTGTTTGGTGAATATTTCTTTTCTTCTTGTATTTTGTTAAGTTCCATGAATTCTGTTTGGATTCTGGCCCCAGATCTCAGGCCTACTCATACTGAAAGGCCATTTACTTGGGGCCCTTTATCCCTATGACAGACTACATCTGGTCTGTCTTCCAAAATGATTGGTAAAATCTTATCTCCTTGTCATACATGTGAGCCTCCATTTCCCCTGCCCTGCCACTCTCCCTGACCTTCAGCATCCTGTGTGTGCTCTGCTTGTGTGACCCTGGGAAAGACAATGAATTCTCTTTCCTTTGACAAGAAAAATAACTTCCTGCTTGGGATCCAAACCATAAAATGCTCCATCCATTGGCAGCAGCTTGATTGTTCTAACATGTCCTATGCAACAGCTCTAAACACCTCTGTCCATCAAAGCAGCACAAGGGTGCTCTTGCTAAATCACAATGCACACGATGTTGTCTAGGTAACAATAGTAAAAGGACAAAAAGCAGACGAGATATGGATCAATTCTGAGTCTCAGAACTGACTTTTTCCTTTCTTACTGATGTGTTGGGGCCACTTTTGCAAAAACCCATAGTTTGCTTTATTCCTGTGAGTCAAACAACTTCCTTTCTTCCCTCTATTTATAGAAATGCATTAGGAAATTATTTTCAAATTGGAAAATCATTGGCTAAGAAAACATGTTTTTGTTTGTTTGTGATCACACAATCCTAGTACCCACTTTTGGATTTTCATGAAATGAAAAAGACACTGATCCACTTTTCACCTTATTTTCATGCAATAATTACATAGAACTCTATGAGTCAAGATATCCTCAATTATTTGGTAGTAACAGTCAACTCTGAATTTCAGTGCTTCAATAAGGTTTATTTCTCACTCATTCTACCTCACAGTGTGAATTGGCTGGAGACCTCTGGTAAATAAGGTCACCCGAGGACCCAGACTGGCAAGAGGTTCTATCTGGCTTTCATGATCATCCAGGCAAGGAATAGTGAATGTGGCACTGCCTCTTAAAGCGTCTTTCTAGAAGTACCATATCACATATATTTCACTGGCCAAACCAAGTCATATGGCCAAGCTTATCTTTAAAAGAGGGAAGGTCTAAACCCATGATGTTTCCAGTTGGACAATATGTGAAGGGACCCACTGATTGTTCCAGCACTTAAGAAACAACTTCACTAAAGATCAAAGTAGTCAAAACACTCGAATGAAGAAAAAAAAGTGGAATGCCTGGGTGGCTCAGTCGGTTAAGTATCTACTTTGGCTCAGGTCGTGCTCCCAGCGTCCTAGGATGGAGCCCTGATCCCTACCAAAGTAGCTGTGGTATGGCCACTCTTTCAAGGGCAATGAACCATTAAGCAGCCACCACACATTACTAAAGAATTTATAATGATATGGTAAAATGCTCAAGATATAATATTAAGTGAAAACTACCAAAGCATGATATTCTTTGGGGTGTTTTTTTTTTTTTTTAAAGATCTATTTACTTATTTGAGAACGAGAGATGGCATGAGCAGGAGGGGCAGAGGGAGAAGGAGAGAGAATCTCAAGCAGACTCTGCACTAAGCCGGCAGCCCAGTACAGGGCTCAATCCCAGGACCTGAGATCATGACCTGAGCGGAAACCAAGAGTAGGAGGCCTGACTGACTGTGCCACCCAGGCACTCTGGTATAGCACAGTTTTCAATATTAGCTCATTAACAATGTTAACAGGAGTTATCCCTGGCTGGTTGGATTAAGGTTTCTGATTTCCATTTTTATGCCTTGCACACTTTCTAAAATATACGTGTAAATTTTTATCGAAAGTTGTAAATGAGGGGCACCTGGGTGGCTCAGTCATTAAGCATCTGCCTTCAGTTTGGGTCATGATCCTGGAGTCCCTGGATGGAGCCCCACATTGGGCTCCCTGCTCAGCGGGAAGCCTGCTTTTCCTTCTCTCACCCTCCCTGCTTCTGTTCCCTCTCAAGCTGTGTTTCTTTCTGTCAAATAAATAAAATCTTAAAAAAAAAAAAGAGGCTGTTTAAAAAAAAAAAAGAAAATTGTAAATGAACTTAAAAAATACACAAAACCTCTGTTTCATAGCTTTATTGGAATATAATTTACATACCTTAACATTCACTCATCTAAACTATACAGTTATATGAATTTTACAAACACATATGGTCATGCAACTATCACTGCAATAAAAATTTAGAATACCTTCAATGTCCCAAAAGTTCCCTAAGTCCCTTTGTGGTCTACCCTTGTACCCTAAACAAGCCTCTCAGTCTGTTTACTGCTCCTATATAGTATTGCTTTTGGCAGAAATTTTATATAAATGCAACTACACAATACTTAGTTTTTTACATCTATCTTTTACTCAGCATGTTGGTTTTGAGATTCATTCATGTCGTTACATGTATCGGTAGTTCATTCCTTTTTATCACCAAGCAGCATTCTATAAAATGGAAACACCATTCAATAGTTGGTAGACATTTAAGTTGTTCCCAGATTTTGGCTATTATAACATGGCTATCAACATGGCATACAAATCTTGGTCAGATATTTTGAGTTCCCTTGGGTAGATACCAATGAGTGGAGTTTCTGGGTCATACAGGAAATGTTAGTTTAATTTCTTAAGAAGCTGCCAACTTGTTTTCCCAAGTGGCTGTACTATTTTGCATTCATATCAATGATGTAAGAGGGTTCTATTTTCCCCACATTCTCCCCAACACTTGGAATTGTCTGCCTTTTTAATTTTAGCTGTTCTAGTGGGTGAAATATACATAACGCTTGGACCACTCACTCACAGACATTTAGCTGGCATTTGGCATGGTGGTAGCAAGCTCCACTCACATGGTAGCTGAAATCCTGAGCTCCACAACTGCAGGCTTCCACCAACATGAGCGAAGCAAAGATAAATCTTCATGAACTACCAAAAGCTTCATGTCCTCTTTACTACAGACTTGGGCTGAGTAAGTTTCTTACACTAACACAATATAGGCAACTCTGCTTACATATAAACTAACTCAATAGATATCTGTGTTTCTTGAGACTGTGTGTGTTGTGATAGGGGAATGGAGGTGGATTTAGGTTGTGACATTTTCTCCACGCATTAAAGCCAATCAAGGAACAGTCATGCCACTGGATTTTTCTTCCTTTTGTTTTCCTTTTTTGGTTTGGCAAGACAAAGTGTGGACCGAATTTATAATCATTGTTTGATAACTACAAGGACAGGAAGCAACTACTACAGTATTAATGGGATCCTTTGGCCAGGATGAGCCTAAGGAAATGGGATCCTTACATGTAAGAAAGGTAAGGAGAAAAGTCCTGAGAGAAACGATGAGTAAGGTTTATGTTACGTATGGGAAGATGTGCCACACTGTTGTTGATGACCAATGTGCTAGAAGAAAAATGTTCTAGGTTCAAATTTAGGTCTTCCATTTATCAGCTATGTGACCTTAGATGTGCTATTTAATAACTCTGGTTTCCTCATCTGTAAAATGAGTATAATTCTATCTGACCTACCTAGTGCATTGTGACCAGGGATGCAAGCAGATCTACAGAACCATATTTGTGCTGCGAGTTACATTATTTGTACATAGTACATTTGTACTTTTCATTTTATCTTTTATTTTATGTGATTGCCAAATAATCTACTGAAGTAGGAAAGAGTAGTTATTATCTCTATTTATAGACTAAACCAAGACTCTGAGGGTTTGAAATCCTCCAGTGAATTTGTTGCAAAAGAGATTTCTAACTCCCTGGCCAACAGATTATTATTTTGTGTTGTAATTCTTATATGTTATATGTTGTGCTGTAATTTGTAATGTTTTAACTGGAATACAGTCGATTCATTTATGTATTGTCTATGACGGTTTTTGTGCTACAAGGGTAGAATGAGTCATTGCCTGAGGGACCACATGTCTTAAAGCCTGGAATATTTACTATATAGCAGTTTAAGAAAATATTTGTTAGCCCTTGTTTTAAATGCTTTCTGTATGTGTTGATTCTTTTTTTCCCCTCCTAACAATCAGGCAGGTTATGTTAGGATCCCCATTATCCATTTGAGGAAACTGAGGCATAGAAAGGTATAGAAACTAGATCAAAGTGGAGAAGCCGAGGTTTGTCCCCCAAGGACTCTGGCTTCAAAACTTTTGCTCTTATTCCCTTTCATTATTGGTCTCTCTTACTTATCTTACTCCTCCTGGACTGTATTTCATTCAGACAACAGAAACTCATTAAGCAACTATTCAGAGCACTGTTCTAGGTAACAGACACCATTCTAGAGATTGGGATAGCGTAGAACAAGCTCTCATGGAGATCACAGTCCAGTGAGGGAGAAAGACAATTAGAAAATCAGTGAATAAACAAGCAAGATTGTTTCAGAGACTGATGAAGGCTGTGGAAAAAGGGACATAGTGACAAGGACAGAGAAGTGGTTGGTGTGGGGGTTGGGGACAAGAAAAGCTGTTGTCAGAAACTAACTGCATACATTGAGCACATGTTGACTGTGATCCTCCCCAAGGCAGGGCACTTGCTTATCCTTCTTTGCCTCTCCAGCCCCTGACACATAGTAGACCCTCAAAAACCATACGAGTTCATATGATCACTCTTTCCTTCCCTACTTTCCCCCACTGACCTTTGCCTGCCTCGTCACCTGACTTCGTATCTGAGTGTTCACATGGCTCCTTCTTTCACACAAAATTATAAGCCTCTGATGGTCATGACCCTGACTCGATGTTCCATGGACAGTCCAGAGTTCTGCCCAGAAAGGGCCCTCAAGAATAATTTCTAAATAATTTCTAATCAATCGTCAGCCTGGAGTGTTTCAAAAATAGCCATGGAATTTGAGATAAGCATTAATACTGCATGTCACCCATAGTTCTGTCTCTTTTTCCTAAGGTAATAAGGAGAGAACTTCAATCATGCAAGTGCCTGTCCTCTGTGCAGCTCTGGGAGGGGCGAGTGGCACTTCTATAGCCCAGCCCCATTTCCCTGGCCCTGAGTCCTGGGGAGTCCAGCCTACTGAGGGCAGGGAGGCAGTTTGGGCTTCAGCCTCTGGATATAGAAGGTAGGGAGGAGGGAATGACTCAAGTCCCTATAGGTAACACACAAATATTGTGTTATAATAGTAGCCGATTAAAGGTTGATTTTAGATTAATACTGTCCTCTCATAGGAAACACTGCTTTCCACGAATGATTTAAGTAGAAATTTCATCCTAGTGCCAAACTAGCCCTTCATAAGCATAAACAAACCTAGAGCTCCCGTGATGTAGGGTGGAAGGAATGACTGAATGCCTGGAAAGAATCTGACATGGGCATTTTCAGTCCTGGCTCCTGGCCTGACCTTGTGTGACCTTTGCAATCATCCTGGGCAGGCTGACTTCAAGACACCTGTCCTCTGTGGCAACTGTCAACGCCAGCCCCACCTGGCCCCGCTCAGCTGGAAGCTGGCCCTGGCTGCTGCAGCCCTCTGCTTCCCTGCTGATGCCCACATTTACCTTTATGGCTTTCCTTTGGCCCTTATCTCCTTTGCTGCCTCCTCTTGCTTTCTTTTTTTCTTTTTTTTTTTTTTTTTTTACTCTGATGCTCTCCTATGACTACTAGCTGCACATGTTCGAAAATGTCCTGTTGCCGAAAAGTGTTCTGTTCTGGATATGACACTTTTTCCAGGAACGGCTGGGAACAAATCCTGGAGACTAGAAAAAAAAGCTATTTGTATGTATATTAGTTTCCTAGGGATGCCATAATAAATTGCCACAAATTGGGTGGGCTAAAGCAACAGAAATATATTCGCTCAGACTTCTGGAAGCTAGGAATCTAAGATTAAGGCTTTGTCAGGGCCTCGTTCCCTCTAACAGCTCTAGGGAAGAATCCTTCCTCGCCTCTTCCAGCTCCGGCAGTTGCCAGCAATCCTTGCCATTCTTTGCCTCGAGCTCTATCAGTCCAATCTCTGTCGTCACATGGCCTTTTTCCCTGTCTGTGTCTCTGTGTCCAAGTCTCCCAGTCCTTTCTCTTATAAAGATACCAGCCATTGGATTTAGGGCCCACTCCCATCCAGTATGACCTCATCTTAACTTGATTACATCAGCAAAGATCCTAGAAGGTCCAATAAGGTCACATTCCAAAAAAGGTCCATTCTCAGATACTAGGGATTGAGACTTGGGCATATCTTTTGGGGGACGGTACGACTGAACACACTGCAGTATGTGTTGGGTATATTTAGGAATGTGAGGTCACGTTTGGCCCACTCCACTGCTGTCTGATGTACATACAGACTACACTTTGAAAGTCCACCTCCAGATGAGGAAGGGAGTGGATTTAGTGTGATGGGAGAAGCCCAAAAAGTAAGATTGGTCTCAGAACGTCTTCCTGCTAGCCATAGATAAATAGGATTGGTTTGTGCCATACGTCCTCTTCTGCACATTTTAGATGGGAGCCCAGCTTGCCAGAATTGGTCTCCTCTTGCAAGTTGTCCGTTCCCATCTTTCATTTATTGAGTGTCTACTATGTAGCAGAACTCATGTGAGTCCTTTCTTCCCTGAAAATTTTGAGGTGGAGCCTTCTCACACTACTTTGCAGAGAGCAAACCTGAGGCTTTGAAAGTGTAAGGAAGTAACGTGCTCACAAAACACACCTGGCAAGTGACACAGCTGGGAGTGGAATTCCACGTTGTCTGTGTCTTTAGTCCACTCTGTTTTGTCCATTCATGTGTTCATTCAGCTTATAATCATTAAGTATCAATTACGTGTTAGACCTTAGTAATAAAGAGCGCAGTCACATGGCTATGGCCCTGGGTTCAGATAGTAGAAGTAGAACTCTGCAATGAATTACATGAGAAGTCAAGAGAAGAGCATTCCATGACTTCTCTTAATGGTGCCAAACTCTCTGAAAGGCTGTCATTTTTAGCATGGAGGATGTGACCTATTTTGTCATTTTGGTACACCTTAAAGATCAATGAAAGGAGTTTTAGCTTTAGAGGGCAGGGAATTTGTCAGTTAAGATGGCTTATGACTCAAGCCTACTCCCATTCCAGGGACCCAGCATTTACCACTCTGTTGCTAGCCTCTCTTTAAGTTCCCAAGATTGTAAAGCAGAGAGGGCAACCCTCTGATTTAGTTCAAGGGTTGTGCAAGAAACTTGTTGAGTATAAAATTGAAAAGCAAATATGATTGGGCTTTACAAGTAACCACTTGGCTCAACCACAAGGTTTAGTGTTTATGTCCCACAAATAAAAGATGCTGTTAATTGTATTCATTTTATTTTCAAGGTACTTCCAAAGAAGGTGAAGAAAGAGCTGCACACTAGCTAGGCTGACAAATCTGCTTTATGTCACTGAGAATGTTGTAATCCTTACTTATGTGGTGGTCTCAGGAAACTTGGAGGCTCGTGGCTTGGCTTTTGGAACGAGCCCAGTCATCACCTTAGAGAGCACAGCCCAAGGAGAGATGGTGGGGAAGACCCATATACTTTCCTCACAGCTGGAATGCACAGCCTACCCTTGAATGACAGCCGCCCATACTGGCGGAGGTTTCATCTGATGGTGTCATTTTCCATCTCACAGAACGTTGGAGAGCTGCCCAGGGAGTGGAGTATACATACAGTCCAAACATCGTCCCTCTGCCTGGCCTCCAAAGCCCTCTGTGGTCTGGGTTCTACATTCTTATCCACCTTAGTCTTCTATATCCCTCAACATCTTCCCCAACCTGCCATAAGTCAGAACAGTCAGTGCACGTGCCCCTCATTATGCTCAGCCCCATCCAACTACCCAGCCCGGCTCAGCTATTTCCTTCTGCTTCTGTGGCAGATGGTAAAAAAGACCATGGCTATGTATTTTCCTTGCTGTAACTCTACCCCTCTGGAAGGTGACTTTTCATTTTCTTTCATCAAGAAGTGGAACTTTTGGAGGCGCCTGTATGGCTCAGTCATTGGGTGTCTACCTACGGCTCAGGTCACGATCCCGGAGTCTCAGGATTGAGCCCCGTATCAGGCTTCCTGCTCAGCTGGAAACCTGCTTCTCCCTCGCTCACCTCCCTTGCTTGTGTTCCTGCTCTAGCTGTGCTTCTCTCTGTCAAATAAATAAAATCTTAAAAAAAAAAAAAAAGTGGAACTTCTCCCCAGCCCTTTAATGTGAGCTGGACTTGCGACTGGCCTTGGCCAGGAGGAAAGAACCAAAGTGAGGTATTGCAAGTTCTGAGCCTAAGCCTTAAGAGGACTGGCACACTTTTGTTGACTCACTTGGAACTCCACTGTCATAGTGGAGACAAGTCTAGGCTAGTCTGCTAGATGATAAGACATATGTGGCTCAGTCACCCTGTCCCTCAGCCTGACAGCCATCCAGCCACTAATGGAGTCACCAGAGGATTGCGGATGGTATGGTGAGTGATGGCTGCTGGCACAGAGATCAACCATGCTGGGCCCAGAGCAGCAGAGCTGTCCATCTCATCTGTGGACGACTAGCAAAAATAAATGGTGGTTGTTTTAAGCCACCAAGTTAGGAGGCAGCTTAATAGGCAGCATGAGATAACTAACACACCTTGGAATTTCTTTTCCATTCATCCAACGAACACACACTTGATGTCTTCATGTCACTCCATCTGTGCTGGACTTGAGGGACTTAAGAGAGAACACAAACTATCTCCAAGGAGTTCCCATTTCCTCAGTTTGGGGCTTTGGAGTTCAATTCTTCAAGATAGCCAAATCCCATTTCCCAGATGTCTTCCCAAATCTTCCCAGTCAGAATGAGTCCTCCCTTCGCAGCCTCAACTGAGTGCGTCTGCATCGTAGCACATGGCTAGATTCTCACCCTCTCTCTCCTGGGGGGCTGTGAGGACTGACAAACTGGTCTCGCTGTCTAACCTGTTTACCAATCTATCCTCCAGTGTCTTACAGTGAGCTTTCTGAGTGAAAATTGTATTATAAATTATGACTTCCTGAGTAAATCCCTGCACTGTTCTTCTGTCAGTCTCCCGGAGACAAGGTCCCAATCACCCCACCCTCTGGGCTGTGCTCCGTCCAACCTCCACCCCCACTGTCACCCTCCAGCTGAATCTTCTGCCATTCCCAGTCCCAGCTCATGGTTTTACAGTCTAGCTATCAGTAATTCACTCTTCCCAGTTCTCTTCCAGAAATTATCCCCACCCTAGTCTGCCTGATATGCTGCTATTTATGCCTTGGGCTCAGTTGTCACTGCTTCCAGGAAATCTTTATTGAAATTTCTCCCTGCCCCACCCCTCCAAAGAGAGTTGATCACTTCACACCTCTGTGCTCTGTAATATTGCTGTTGCCTACTCTTGTAATTGCTTGTGTTTACTTGTCTGAATTAAGTATTTGTTCATCCAAGGCCTCGGCATTATTATTATCTGTATATCTAACTAGGCCCTAGGTAACATCTTTTCAGTTAGGAGACACTCAATAAATGTTCTTTGAGTGAGTGAGCCAATAAATGAAATATGAAACAAATAAAGACTACCACTACAGTTCCCTCCACACACACCCCAAAAGGGTAATTTCACATATCTACATAGCACATGTGTACTATCCTTATACATATAAAATGTCTTTATTTCCGAAGAGAAAATTTCACCTACCAGATAAAGGAAGAGGATCAAAGTATCTTGAGAGAGAGTGAAGAAATTCCAGTTGTAATGGGAGATTGAGCATCTGAAAGCCAAACGTTATCCACTGTCCAATTTTGTAAGATCTTTATGAATCATGGGACATGAGGTCCAGTGTCTGTATTTCTAAAAGGAGAATTTTTATTTTCTTTAACATTTCTGAAAAATAGTAGAGAGAATTTACTTTATTCTAGAGCCATTGCCTATTTATTCTTGTCATCCTTCCCTGAGTCTTGGGTACCACTCACTTTCTGGAGTCTATCATCCCCAGCACCACAACGACCTGAGGAAAACTATGCTCAGCATGGTGGGATGCTTTTCCTTCTCTCCTACTCATCTTCACCCCTCTCCTTCCCAGTTCTTTAATCAACTTTTAAAATAAATTATATTTACTTACTTATATTGAAGAATAATTGACACACAAATATTGTATTAGTTTCAGGTACACAACCTAGTGCCTCAATATTCATAGGCATTCCAAAATGGTCACCAAAATAAACTGAGTTACCCTCAGTCACCATGCATAGTTACAATATTACTACCTTCCCCATGCTGCTCATTACATCCCAGGGTCTTATTTATTTTATAACTGCAAGATTCAACTTCTTCTAATCATCCCTAACTGGTCCTTTTCTCCTTTGTCTTTCTCTCCCCATTTTCAAATCACCAAAGCTAAGGAACATGTGTGGCAGAGAAATTAAACTTTATTAGAAAAGAGGACCTAGAAGAGAAGAAAATTTTACAAGGAAATGATAACGTTCCCCTCATGAGAGCGAGGTGGGTGAAGCTAGGAACAATTATATTCCTAACACAGCCTGGTAGACTTAATTATGCTATCCCCACTTGGTACAATCTGATTCACTGGTCCCTAACAAAATGAGAAAAATAAAGTAAACTATAATGTTTTTGAAAACAATTATTAAAATGCATTTTAAAAACTGCCTTTTAGTTTAGTATCTACCTTCCTGGAGTTGTCCTTCCTTTAATGACACTATCGTAATAGAAGATAGTGGTATAATGTTCTTATCTGGCAAAATAGAAAGTTGGTGAGCATATGCAAGTCCATTGTTTAAGAAATTTTTTTTTACTAGTCCATAAAATCCTAAAGTATATGAACTATTAATTTACTGTTAAGAGTTGGGGGGGTGCTCCATTTGAGAGGAAAGAACAAGGAAAAGAGAGAGGGATAGATGTCCCAAACTCCAGTAAAACATTTCCAAAAGCTATTCTTACTCTTTGCCTTGCTCTCAATCTGGACTTCTGGACCCTATGGACCTTCAACGGCATTCTAATGAGGGTAATCAAGCTACTGGTAATATTTCAAAAGGTCTAAAGAAAACTATCATTTACTAAAAAAAAAAGTCTGAATAGACTAGACAGTAAATTTCTCTGCTTGTGGCTGAAAAGATAAGAAGTATATATATTATTTTTTAAAGATTTTATTTATTTATTTGACAGAGAGATCACAAGGCAGAGAGGCAGGCAGAGAGAGGAGGAAGGCAGAGAGGCAGGCAGAGAGAGGAGGAAGCAGGCTCTTTGCTGAGCAGAGAGCCTGATGCTCATGACCTGAGCCGAAGGCAGAGACTTTAATCCACTGAGCCACCCAGGCACCCAATAAGAAGTCAATATAGCAGCAAGGGTGACCTCATGCTGATTAGAAGTATCAATTAATGTCTATGTGTTTATTTTTTATTTTTATTTTTTTTAAAGATTTTATTTATTTATTTGACAGAGAGAAACATAGCGAGAGAGGGAACACAAGCAGAGGGACTGAGAGAGTTGAAGAAGCAGGCTTCCTGCCGAGCAGGCAGTCCGATGCGGGGCTCGATCCCCGGTCTCCAGGATCATGACCTGAGCCGAAGGCAGTCACTTAACCAACTGAGCCACCCAGGTACCCCTATGTGTTTATTTTTTTAAAATGGAACACTGCTGATTAAATATTTTATTTGAAGAACTTTGGCAATTTCTTAAAAAGTTAAGGAGTTACCATGTGACCCGGAAATTCTACTCCTAGGTGTATATACCTGAGAGTACTGTGAACAGACATCCATAGAGAAACTCGTATATGAATGTTCCTAGTTGCTTAACAGTGGAAACAACCCAAATGTCTATTCACTGACAAATGGAGAAACAAAATGCAGTGTACCCATATTATGGAATATTACTTGACAATAAAAAAGAACAAAATTCTGATACAGGATGTATCATGAGTGAACCTGGAAAACATTATACTAGGTTAAGAGAAGCCAGGCAGAAAAGAGCACATACTGTGAAATTCCACTTTAATTCATTTTATTTATTTATTTGAGAGAAGGAGACCACAGAGGAAGAATGAGAGGGAGAAGCAGTCTGCCCACTGAACAGGGAGCCCAACGTGAGACTCCATCCCAGGACCCTGGGATCATGACCTAAGCTGAAGGCAGATGCCTAACTGACTGGAAACACCCAGGTGCCCCGTGAAATTCCATTTACATGCAATATCCACCATAGGTAAATCCACAGAGGCAGAGGTAGACTAGATCACAGGTTGCCAGAGCCTGGGGGGAGAAGGGAATGGGGATGGACTGCCAATGAGTTTCGCTGTGGTAGTAACAATGTCATGGAATTATATAAGGGTGATGGTTGTCGTTTGGGGAATATACTAAAACCCACGGAATTGGATGCTTTAAAAATAAAAACTAAACTAAAAACGTCACCTTCATTTCATAGGTAGTATTATTTAAAACATAACAGGGAAAAGGAATAAAAATGAATCCTTGGAGAGAGGTTTGGGAAATAGTGCTACACAAGGATTAAATCTGTATCAGGAGTCAAGTGTTCTGTGTCCTGAGGTTACCCACATCCAAACAAACAGGGTGGCATTCATATTAACTCTAATGTCAAAGTTCAAAGATCCCCCACCCCTTCCTATGTAACACTGTGGGTGCCCAAACAGACCTCTCTGGGCCAAACCACACAGAGTCCCAGGAAGAAAGGAGAAAGGGGTCAAATCCTGCCTTGTCTCTCTTTGCCCCTGGGCCTTGTTCCCCAGAGCATCACAGAAAACCTTATGAGCATGGGAGTGTGTGCTTCTGCCTGGGGCTGCCAGATCATCTCCCCAGGACGTAGAGTGGGTGATGGGCCCTGTTCAGGACCAGAACTGGGCTATTCCCCTCCATTCCCCACTCCCCCCATCTACTCATACAGGACCACTGGTGCCCTGATCCCAGTTCATCGCACACGGTTATAATCAGCTTCAAGCTACAGCTCAGCTAAGTCTACCCCTGAATTTCTATGGTATTACATTCCCAAACAAGCTTCTCCACAACAAGCATTTTGAAGCCAAGATTAAAAAGAAAAAGAGATGAAGTAAAGATGAAATAAAATTAAGGAGTGGATTTTCTTGAATGTTTAGCTTTGGGGGTTCTAGTGTCCTATCTATCTCCTGACAAAATAGTGTTATGCCATCACATGAAGAAAAGAAGTACCACTCAAGGATTGTTCAAATTTCCCAGGGAAACCACTGGTGTCAGAGAGTACATGGCTGGAAGGCGCTGCACAGCGCCTCTGGTACAACACCTCAACCACCTCAAGGATTAGTTCTAGTAAATTCGCTGCTGAGGTCTGTCAAACTCTGACCTTCAAACATCTCAGGAGGAGGTGGTCTCCAATTATACATTGCTATATACCCTTTTGTGGACCCTGGCTTTTCCATCAATCCTATAGGAAAGGCATGGCTATCTCTATGTTACTTTGAGCAAACTGAGTTTCGAAGGCATTAAAGGAATCTCTCGCAAGGTTGCAGAGTCAGGATTCAAAGTCTGAACTTCTAATTTCTTTTTTTTTTAAGTTTAATTATTTGTTTAAGTAATCTCTACACCCAGCATGGGACTTGAGCCCATGACCCCAAGATCAAGAGTTACATGCTCCTCCAGCTGAGCCAGTCAGGCCCCCCTGAGCTTCTAATTCCGAATCCAATATTGTTTTCATATTAACCTGCAGCCTTCTAGAGCTTTCAGAGAATGGAAACCATATGTTTATGCCTTTCTGTGCAGTGCCTCAATAAATACTGTTTTAGTAAATTAATCCATTTTCCAGACATAATTTTACTTAGTAGATAGAATGTAGCATGGAAGAATCATAGAATGCTAGATCTGAGCTCCACCTCGGCTAACTACAAGCTGTTTGACCTTGAACAAGTAACTTAACCTTGCAGACCTTAATTCTCTCTTGATTTTATAAATATTTATGTTCTGTTATAAATGTATATATCTGCTAGACTCCAAGGATGATCCTTCAGTGAGTCACATGGCTTAGTATCTATACCTATGAATCTGGATTGGTCCTATGACTCATTTCTGACCGGTAGAATTGGTGAAAGCAGCTTGGTATGACTCTGGAGCTAAGTCCTAAGAAATCTTGCAGCTTCTGCCTTAGGACCCTCAATCCAGGGAAAGAAAGCTACCACAATAAGAAAAAAACCAAAAACCTGAATCCGGGGTGCCTGGGTGGCTCAGTTGTTAAGCCTCTGCCTTCGGCTCAGGTCATGATCCTGGAGTCCTTGGATCGGCCCCGCATTGGGCTCTCTGTTCAGCGGGAAGCTTGCTTCTCCCTCTCTCGCTCCCCCTGCCTGTGTTCCCTCTCTAGCTGTGTTTCTCTCTCTCAAATAAATACATAACCTTGGGGCACCTGGGTGGCCCAGTTGGTTAAGCGACTGCCTTCGGCTCAGGTCATGATCCCGGAGACCCGGATCAAGTCCCACATCGGGCTCCCTGCTCGGCAGGAAGCCTGCTTCTCCCTCTCTCACTCCCCCTGCTTGTGTTCCTTCTCTGGCTGTGTTTCTCTCTGTCAAATAAATAAATAAGATCTTAAAAAAAAAAAAAAAACCAAAAAAACCCCCAAAATAAATAAATAAATACATAACCTAAAAAAAATAAAAATAAAAAATAAAAATAAATCTGAATCCTCTGAGATTGTGATGCTTTGAGGAAGCCCAAGCTGATGGATGGAGAGAGACAAGTATCCAGCCAACGCCCAGATGTCCCAGCTTCCCCAGCGAGGGAGACAGACAGGAGAGAAGATGCCACTGTGGTTATCCAGCATGACCACATGCAGTTCTGAAAAAGAACTGCTCTGCTGAGCCCACGGAACAATGAGGGATGATAAGAAATTATTTTAAGCCCCTGAGTTTGGGGGTGGTTTGCTAAACAGCAACAGAGAGATGGATTGCACGAGGTTGATAACCTCGCCTCCAATATGGAAATGGGGAGAACGTGGCGTAGAAGGCAAGCAGTAAACTGCAAATCATGATTATTGTTGTTCATTCTAGGCCTCATTGAGATCCTTACTTAAGGACCTCAATTTATACATTCGTCCCACAGAGGTAGGTCTCACAACTCTGAGGGCAGGAAGCATTTGCTCTGGGGAAAATGAACATCCATCAGCCCAGAGCCCTAAGGAGGGCTGGACCCTCTGCCCTTTGCTGGAAATCTCTCTATCCTTTTTTTTTTTTTTTTTAAAGATTTTATTTATTTATTTGACAGAGAGAGAGACACAGCTAGAGAGGGAACACAAGCAGCGGGAGTGAGAGAAGGAGAAGCAGGCTTCCCACCAAGCAGTGAGCCTGATGTGGGGCTCGATCCCGGGACCCTGAGACCAGGGCCTGAGCCAAAGGCAGACGCTTTACGAATGAGCCACCCAGGCGCCCCTTCTCTATTTCTTTATATCTAGTTTTTTTGGGCTGGTCCCTGCTCCCTCCAGTTTGTCACTAGGATCTTATCTGCAGTGTTTAGGGTGTTCCTCTGATCTGCCAATACAAACCACTTAACGTGAATCACCATTCACAACTGTGCCAGTTGTTGGTCAGCATAAACTCTACTCAGTTTTGCTCTTTCCAAAGTGGGGTGGGGGGGGTTGTTCTTTTTTAAAAAATACATTGGTGCTGCCAAAAATATTTATTAATCGAAGGACCAGAAGGTCTTACTTTGTAATATTTAGACCCTAAATGCAACCTTTTTTTAAAAAAATATTTTATGCATTTATTTGAGAGAGAGACACACACAGCAAGAGAGAAAATACATGTGGGAGAGTGGGAGAGGGAGAAGCAGACTTCCTGCTGCAGGGAGCTCAATGCAGGACCCTGGGATCATGACCTGAGCCAAGGCAGACACTTAACGACTGAGCCACCCAGGAGCCCCTGTTCCTGTATTTTTAAACTCACACCAAAATGTATTCATAAGTTTGCCCAGATCTGATGTTCATCACTTACCCCGTGTGATGAAATGTAAGAGGCATCAAGACTCACATATTGATGATGAAGTGGTTGGGCTTAGGTGAACTATGGAGCATGTATTATTTTAAAACAGAAAAAATTCTGTAAAGCCAAATGAGTGGTCACCAATTGAATGTTCTCAATGCTTGGCTTTGATAAGTATATCTGATTCTTTTGAGGTGGTTTCCCATTTCAAAGGGCTTTCCCATTTCTCAGACCTGCTGTAGAAAAAATGAGGACTGCAATTTTCATCCCCATTTCACAGAGGAGGAAACCAAGGCTCAGAAAGGATAAACAATTTTGTTCAGGTGTCCCAACTCCTAGTCTAAGGATGGTTCCATGGCAATCAAGTAACTCTTCTTAGGCCAAGAACCAAGTTCCGATTCAGTAAGAGAGAGAAATAGAAGTTCATGAATGTGAAGATGAGGTCAACCTTTTCATTAATTTATTAAGTAGGGGCTTTATGGTGTTTTTATACTATGGGTCTATAATTCCTTATATACAGTCCCTGAGGTTTTCTGGGCTTTGAGATTTAGAATATTTCAGATACACACACACACACACACAAACTAGCAGGGTATACCTTATAATTAAACATTAATTTTTTATAGCACAATCTGTCAATATTCCTGCTAAATAAGATAAAGATTACAAATAGTTTCATGCCAGCTCATGCCTGATTTTACCACCATGTGAACTTGCTGCAGACTTAGAAACCAAATAAAAACTTATGTTTTTCAGAGCTTTTTAGACTTTAGGACTGCAGAAAATGGGTTGTGGAATTGTACTCAGACTATGAAAATGATCATTTTCTTGGGGCTTTCTGCTGTTGGGACTGTCACTTGTTGACCTAGCGGACTTGTTCTCCAGCTTTCTGCAGGAAGGCTGCCTGGAACAAACAGTTTGCACCTGCTTGCCTGTCTTCCGGAGCTGGCATGCTCTCAAAGCAAGGGCTTTGGATAAGTTTGAAGCATAGTTCCAAGCTTTGGGGAGACAAGCCAGTGAACTCGACTAATAAACTCTTTTATCCAAAATCCCTAAGGGTGAGAGGAGAAAAGAAAAAGAAATTAAAATGGAATAGCAGCCAGCTTTCAAATCTAGGAGAGCTGATCCTATGATGAAGCCAGAGGCATCTCATCAAGAAAGTCCAAATTTGAGGAAGCAATTTTGTTCTGGAAGGCTTTGACTCATCAGCCCTGCAATGAACCCATTAGAAGGTCATCAAGATGGGCTGATAGAAGTGGAATCCATGTATTAATATTCATGGTAGTAATAATTATGATACCACGCCCCATTTCAGTCCCTGCCTGTGAGACAAGGCTGGGCTCCTCCCTTGCGGAGAGGAAACAGAGAACATTTTCCAAGGATGCCAAAGACTTGCTGTGCTGTCACAGTTGGCTTTCTGTTCAGTGTACTTCAATTTTTTTTTTTAAAGATTTTATTTATTTGACAGAGAGAAACACAGCCAGAGAGGGAACACAAGCAGGGGGAGTGAGAGAGGGAGAAGCAGGCTTCCTGTCGAGCAGGGAGCCCGATGTGGGACTCGATCCCGGGTCTCCAGGATCATGACCTGAGCCCAAGGCAGTCGCTTAACCAACTGAGCCACCCAGGTGCCCCTGTTCAGTGTACTTCAAATGGAGCCATGTTCCCTCTGCTGGCTGGTCATTCCTAGTGACTGCATCCACTGAAAATCATTTTGTGTCCAAGGTGATGACACCTCTTACTGGCGGTGGGTACATGATGTGGAGGTAGGTAAGTAAACAGTATGGGGGCAAACCCAGCCCCCACAGGCCCCAGTGATCCGCACTCTGCAGGGGTCTGCTGACCCCTACACAAAGAGCAGGATGATCGCTGTTGTTGATGCAGTGTTGCAGGTATGCTCATTGTATGTCTACAGTACATACATTCAGTGCACGCATACTGTATGTATACTATATGTATACTAGCGTCTACTTAGCGCATATATACTCAGGATATGCTGAGAGACTTGGGCAATTGCCCCACAGGCAGCAAAGGGAAAACGCCCACCCCAGAGCAAGCATTTTGAACAAAGCTTTTCTTGCACACACACCCCTTTCTTTCTTTTTTAACTCCGCTCACGTTCATTTCCCTTGTAGTTTATTCACAATAATCTCTGAAATCTAATCAATTATTTGGTATCTTCCTTGTTATGAAGGGGAAATATCAGGGCTCTAATCTCCTCAGGGCTAACTTCCTTTGCCAAGTGATTCCCTTATCTCTTGGTGCACCTGACACAGTTCAATTTTTGAAAAAACTGTTTTTGAGCATTTCCTGTGTGTGCGAGGCTCTGATGGCACAGTAATCAGATCTGAATTCCAAGCTGACTGCTTACTAACTGTGTGAACCTGGACAAGTTACTTACCTATCACAGGATGCAATTTCCTCAATTACAAAATGGTGGTACCACAGGAGAAGTTTGTTGTGAGAATTAAGTGAAGGAATAAGAGTGCTACCCAACAGATACTCAAGAAAGGTTTATTGTAATGAGATGCTGAGGGGAACATGAAGATAAAGAAAACATACATATTTCTTCAGTGCAGGGAAAAATATATAAAGGATCTCTAAAATGGCTTGAGAGCACAGAGAGAAGTTACATTAATTAAATTGCGCAGTGGAGGGTATGCATTTGGTCTGGGTCTGGATGGACAAAGAGAATACTAGAATATCAACAGGCTGGGAAATGAGGTGAGGAGATTGAGAAGGAAGGGAAAAATGCTTCTAGACATTAGAAAAAAAAAAGGTGATACAGAAGCAGGAAAGACATGGGAAGGAGAAATTACACCACAAGACCTAGACTTTTCCAGTACTGCCCAAATTGAAAATATTCAATCTCCCCCTGATAGCCTCACAATTATTTTTTTATTTGTCAAAGAAACTGCTCTGATGAGGGGATTGAAAAATAGTCACACTATCATCCATTGTGCCATTGCAACACATAATAGATTTGAGGTTGGAGGCACAGGGGGCATGTTAGCAAATTATGATTGCAAAGGCCTTAAATGCCCGGAAAGGAAAGGAGATGTCCTTGAAGTGTCCTCTAGCGAGATACTCCAATCACCTCTAGGACCTGAAAGGCACGAGTTTGGGAAGATTTTGCCATCCGTGGGCAGAATGAGTTGAAGGGGAGAGAGACAAGGCAGGGCAAGGGGTTCATCCAGGAGTTACTATAGCCAGAGAGCGACTTCAGGAAGCAGGCTTGTGGCCAGAAGACCAAGTAGGAACTGGGGAGGCTCTGGTCGTGTTTCAGCCCTGCCAAGGGGCTTGTTCTGTCTGCACTGGGGACTCAGCCACTCACCTCCAATGACAGGGTGTGGCCCTTTCAACATAGAGCAATCCAAAAAATGAGTCACCATGCTTGGCTACTACCATTAAGAAAGTTATTCTCCTCCCAACACCCCTGCCAGAAGATCTCACAGACCAGAGCATTTGAAACAGGTGACAAGAGTGGGCAACAGCCTATTAGGCATAGCTGGCTCCTGAGCCACCATAGCAAACAACTGTATGCGATTAGAGAAGCTCTGCAGTCAGTGTAGACGGTGGTGGTCTTTCTTTACATATGCCTGTGTGTGTCTTGCCTGCCTTTCAGGCTTTTCCCCTTCCTTTCTTATGAGAGGTGAGACCAACCCATCTGGTAAGTTCTAGTTGAGATTTGGAAGAAAATGCAGGAAACTCAGGTAACTTGAAGATGGTTTGGAATGTACTATGATCAGGTGGGAGCTCCGAGATGCATTAAAAGGCCTTCTGAGAAGCTATTCGTAATAATAATTATAACAAAAGAATTTTCTGCTGAATTGATCAAGACTAGCAAAATACTTCTAAATTTGTACACCCGGGAACTCCCATGACTTTCACTGGTAAGTTTGAGTTTTCCGCTAGGGAAATCATTCTGCTTCTCTCCTCTCTGAAGGTCAACCTTGAATGCACAGTAGAAATCACCTGCAGCTATGTACTATGCCTAGAAGCATCCTCCACAAAGAAATTAAATGCACTCAAAGATCATCCATCCTCTTAAATGACATCAATAGGGATGTGAGGCAAACTGGAGAAGATGCTCCAAGTGTTTGTTTCTTCCTGGCTACCAGGCATATCCTTGACTGCTAGATGGAATGAGGTGCATGACAGAGCTATGGTCTTAAGGGAAAACTAAACATCTCTGGCTTGGTGTAGTCATTTCATCTGTCCACCCTGGACTTGGCAGAAGCTGTCTCAGTATTTGTTTTACAGGCTGATTTAAGCAATTGAATTTGGGAAGAACTTTATAGAAGATGCTGAGGCATATGTTTGATAGAGTTTGCAGAGAGGCTCTGATGTTAGCATAGGACTTCCCTGCCTGGGACCTCAACTTGTCTTAAGTTCTCCCTCTTTTTTTTTTTTTTAAGATTTATTTATTTGAGAGAGATAGAAAGCAAGCAGAGGGAGGGGCAAAAGTAGAAGGAGCAGACTCCCTGCTGAGCACAGAGCCAGGTGCTGGGCTTGATCCCAATTCGATTCTGAGATCTTGACCTGAGCTGAAATCAAAAGTCAGAGGCTCAACCAACTGAACTACCCAGGTGCCCTAAGCTCTCCCTTTCCTATAATTTTTTACACTTGGCATTCAGTTCCCACCACCCTCTGGGAGAAAGAAATATGGGTTACTTTAAATGCTTTCCAGGGACCCCTTTGGCACTCACACCTTGCCTTAAGTTAGTTACTCAGTTCCACAGTCCTTGGAGTTATTTCCCTCACACGTTTCGAATGTCAGAGATGTTACGCAAGCCAATGCAGCCCCTTCCCCTGGTGTTCCATCTCTGTTCTCTGTAAATGAAAGTTTTAGCACTTTCTCTGTTACACCGTGCCAGGAACTATCAATACTTATCCCTAGTGATGAGGTCCTCATCGTCATCTACTGAATGAGTAACCATTCCAAAATTCTGTCACTAGCAGCCAATTCCCAGAAATACTCAATTATGTCAGTTTGATTGGACAGTGTTGGTCAAGTCTTCCATGTGCTTAATGATCTCTGCCCAGTTGTTCTATCAGTTCACAAGGGAGAGGTTTTGAAATTTCCAAATATAATTGTGAATGTATAATTGTGAATTTCTTTCTCTTTATCAGTTCTTTCAGTTTCTGTTTCATGTATTTTGAAGGTGTAATGTTAGGTGCATATATGTTGAGAAATGTTATCACATTTTAGTGAATTGGCCTCTTTATATCTATGTAATGTTCCTTTATATCTCTAATAGTATTCCTTGTTCTGAAGTCTACTTTGTTTGATATTAATAATGTCACTCTAGTTTTCTTTTTCTTTTTCTTTTTTTTTTTTTTTAAGTAAGCTCTGCACCTAACATGGGGCTCAAATTCACAACCCTGAGATTTGAAGAATTGAATGCTCTACCAACTGGGCCACCCAGGCACCCCACTCTATTTTTCTTTTTAATTAGCGTTTGCCTAGTTATGTTTCATCACCCTCTTCCTTCAGCCTAGCTATATTGTTTCATTTAAAGTAAGCCTCTTCTGGACAATATATAGTTGGTCTTGCTTTTGTATCCAAGCTGACACTGTCTGCCTTTTAATTGGAATGTTTAGACTATTTATATTTGATGTAGTAATTGATATGGTTACATTTAAATCTACCATATTGCTGTTTGTTTTTCATTTGTTCCATCTGTTCTTTATTTCTTTCTTCCTCTTTTACTCCTTTTACTTTATCTTATCTTATTTTAGCCTCACATTCAGTTTATTAGCTGCACCTCTTCAGTAACTTTGTCATTGTTATTTGTTTTTAGTGATTGCTCAAGGATTTACTTATATACCTTTAACTTACCATAGTCTACCTTCAACTTTACAAATAGTATAAAATCTTTCACCTATTTCCCTGTTAGTCCTTGATGCCATTTATTTAAATTCTACATACGGTGGAAACCCTACAATTAAAGAATGAGAAAAAGGTGATTTTTTTATTACCCACACATTTTCCATTTCCACTGTTCTTTATTCCATTATCATGTCAGATTGCCACCTGACATCACTTTCCCTTTGCCTGAAACACTTAATTTAACATTTCTTGTAGTTCAGGTCTTCTGGCTCTTGTTTGTATGAAAAAGTAAGCATTTTGCCTTTGTTTTTGAAAGATTTTTTTTTCAGTGAGTATAAAATTCTAAGTTGCCTGTTGTGCTTTCTCTTACTGCTTTAAAGATGACACTCCATTATTTTCTGGCAACATAGTTTCCAACAGAACATATTTTCTTATTCTGGCTTATTTCTTTTCTCTGGCTTCTCTTTATCACTTTTTTTCAGCAAGTTAACTATAATGTGTTCTATATAGTTTTCTTTCTGTTTCTTTCTGTTTGTTTTGTTCAAGGTTCATTAAGATTTTGTGACCTGTAGGTTTTCCATTTTAATTAAATTGTAGAATTTTCAACCATCATTTCTTCAAATAGCTAAGGTTCCCCCCTCTCTCCTCTCCTCTTAGAACACCACATACAATATGCAAGGCCATTTGATATTTTCACAAAGTCCTTTGTTCATTTTTTAAAAGCCACAATCGCCAAACTATGGAAAGAGCCAAGATGCCCTTCAACAGACAAAAGGATAAAGAAGATGTGGTTCATATATACAATGGAATATTACACCTCCATCAAAAGGGTGAAAAACCAACTTTTGTAGCAACATGGACCGGATTGGAGGAGATTATACTGAGTGAAATAAGCCAAGCAGAGAAAGTCAAATATCATATGGTTTCACTTACTTGTGGCGCATAAGGAGTAATATGGAGGACCGTAGGAGAAGAAAAGGAAACGTGAATTGGGGTAACTCAGGGAGGGAGGTGAAACATGAGAGTCTTTGGACTCAGAAACAAACTGAAGGTCTTGGAAAGGAGAGTGGTGAGGGTTGGGTAAGCCTGGTGGTGAGTATTGAGGGCATGTATTGCATGGAACACTGGGTGTGGGGCATAAACAATGAATCTTGGAACACTGAAAAAAATACAATAATTTAATAAAAAATAAAATTAAAATTAAATAAGTAAAATAAAAAAATAAAATTGTTTTTCTTTTTTCTTTCATTTTTTCATTTTTTTAGATTAAAAAAATTTTTTTAAGTAATCTTTACACCCAACATCAGGCTCAATCTCAACCCCGAGATCAAGAGTTGCCACTGAGCCAGCCAAGTGCCCCCCAAAATCCTTTTTCTTTTTGTGTTTCCTTTAGGATAATTTCTATTCTTTAAGTCTTCATGTTCACTGATTTTTCATTTTGTAGTATCTAATTTATAGTCAATTCTACCCAGTGTGCTTTTTATTTAAAATATTGTATTTTTTTCTCTAGAAGCTCTGCTCAGGTTTTGATTCTTATACCTTCCATTCCTCTTATCATTATATTCATGTTTTCCTTTATATAACTGATCATATGGAACATATTTCTGATAACTATGTTAGTATTTTTCTTCTAATTCCACCCTCTGTGCCATTTCTGGACTTCTTTGTATTGATTTATTGTTATCCTGATCATGAGTCATATTTTTCTGCTTTTTTCATGCCCGGTAATTTTTTCTTAGATCACAGACATTGTGAATTTTTTGTTTGGGTGCTGGATTTTGTTGCATTTTTAAAAATAACTGTTGACTTTGTTCTGACATGTAATTAAGTTACTTGGAAGCAGTTTGATTCTCTCAAGGTTTTCTTTTAAGCGTTGTTAGGCTGGGTTCAGAAAAGCCTTTGCTTTAGAATAATTTAGTCCCACTAAGAAGGCAACACCTTCTGAGAATTCTGTTGAATGTCCTGTGTATTATGAAGTCTTTCTGCTCTGACTGATAGGAATGTGAACATTTCCTAGCCCATGGAGAACTCCAAGAATTGCTCAGCTTATCTTCCTTGTTTTTCTTTTTCCAGCCTCATGGTTTCACTCTATACTCTTACAGTATTCATTTGAAGATTCTAAGGGGTCTGCCTATAGATCTCCAGGGCTCTCTGTGCATTTCCCTTTTTTCTGGTACTTTGACCCACTGACTCTAGTTGCCTTGGCTTCCCTGAAATCTGATCTCTATCTTCTTACCTCAAAGGGACTGATATACTCTCTTTGGGTTTCCCCTTTTCTGCATTGTGTCTGGAAACTGCCTCCTGTCAGTTAATAAGGTAATTATGGGGAGGACTCACATTGTACATTTTCCTTATTTCAGAGATTACAGTCCTGCTTTGCCTTCTGTCTAAAGTCTGAAAATTGTTCTTGCATATATTTCATCTATTTTATGAATGTCAAGGGGGCAATTCCTATTGCAATTAAGAATTCGTGGGGGAAAAAAAGAATTCATGGGAAGAATCAGAACCCTATTTAACCTTTTAAAGGCATTTTCTACCACTTTTCTTCAAAGTGATCTTTTAGTGTTCTCAGGATAACATTCAAAATAATTTTTTGAGGTAAGTGGTATATGTGCACATGTATATGCCTGTTTGTGTTTATATGTGTGTAATTATCCTCCCTATTCATAATCTATCAGATCCTAAATTCAGATGGAAAGATTCTTGACAGAGTTTAGGTAGCAAGGGATACCTCCTTACCTCGATCATTCCATTCTTACTTGAGTTAGTAAGGTAGCAGAATTGGGAAAAGAAAGGATTCTCAGTTGGGGGTTTCAATTGGAAGCAGATGGTACATTCAAAGGGCTTAATGAAAGAGGAATAAAGGAAGATAGTGTTGGTTAAGACAGCCAACAAGAACCCAAGGACTAGCACCAATGGGAAGCAGTTAAGATCTCTAAACCTCAAGGACAAGGAGAAAGAATAGAGTTCTCAGGGTCTCCATGACAACTGGAGTCCTGGAAGGGGCCACCCAAAAGACTCTGTAGCTATAGATGGAATTCAGCCACAACTGAGATTTTAACGAGATTCTGAGGGAATAAATATGGGGAAGGTCTTAGTTGAGGTTCTCTAAAAGCAAACTGTGATGTTAGAATTCATGTGTAAGTGAATTAATTGAAAAAAATGCTTTCTAAAGACATATCTGGAACCAAGATAAGGGAAGAAAGATTTGCAAGGGTGCAGATTCAAGCAAAGTCCTAGTCTCAGCCTAACCCCATAGATTTTTCTGGAGTGAAATCATACCTCAGAGTTGTTAGACCTGAGTTTGTGCCACTTCAAGACAAGGGAGCAGGGCTATCATCTTCTCGTGCCAGTTATTGGCTAATCTCTGGGGAATGTGATCTCCTAGCACACCCAGCCCTCTACTTGTACTGGATGAAGTGGCTTTGGTGGTCCAAAGGTGGTTTTCTGAAAAAAGTTATAGCTGTCAGCCAACAGAAGCAAACGACACAGAAGTTTAGAAATGGACACACAGAAACAATTATCTGGGCCTAGCACCAACAGTGTCCCCCACAGGGAAGGAGGGAAATAAGTACCAGAACCACACATTACTCTCTCCTTGGCCATGCCCAACTAGAAGCTAGTGGGCAGAGCAACCCAGGTGATGCAGGCCTTATGCATCAGTCTCCTGAGTCACAGAGTAGGCACTGGAGGGTGGAAATGCATCCAGAGAGCAAAGGGAACATAATTAGGACAGCAGGAATAGATCTAAAATTTTATACATAGTTATTTGGTTCTTGAAATAATATAGTGATAATTTGGAAAGCAAGATATATCTGTATGTGTGTCTAGATTATGTAATTAACATTTACTATACTAATAACCATCATATAACAGCATGGGGTATACCCTTAATGTTACTTTCGTGACTGTAGACTAGCTTCTCTGGGTTGAATTCCTCATTTATAAAATTTTAAAATCCCCAAAAGGCATGTTTCCTATCCCCAGCAGGGAACAGTTATAATAACGTGCCAAGTGACTGAGATGAAAAGAACTACAACTGAATTTTACTTGATACTTGAAAACATGTCACTATTTTTTGTGCATGTGTTTAAATTTTAGGTACTGATGAGATAGAAATTAAAAGGTATCCTGATAGTATCTTTAAGAAGTTTAGATTCTAGGGGCGCCTGGGTGGCTCAGTTGGTTAAGCGACTGCCTTCAGCTCAGGTCATGATCCTGGAGTCCCCGGATCAAGCCCCACATCGGGCTCCCTGCTTGGCGGGAAGCCTGCTTCTCCCTGTCTCCCTCCCCCTGCTTGTGTTCCCTCTCTCGCTGTGTTCTCTCTGTCAAATAAATAAATAAAAATCTTTAAAAAAAAAAAAAAGAAGTTTAGATTCTAAAAAGGCATTGATACTTGTGATCTTGAGAAGTCCTACATAAAAGCGTTGTTGCTTGTTTTTTTGTTGTTGGTTTTTTTGAGCATTTTGCTTGTATTTAATTTCCTTTCTGATATATGGCACTAACTCTGTGGCAAAATAGAACGACCAGTAAAAGCCAAGATTCCAAGGCCCATAATGAGCAAAAGTTTGCACTGGGAGGATATAAGCCAGGTATCAAGTGTTGGATGATGTAATGATCATATCCATTCCACTGCATTGCCAAGGTTATGCACTAAAATTCCATCGGGCACCATTCCCAGTACTGATAAAAGTTACGCTCCCTCTTTTTAAGCCTACTAATGGTATATCTAAAATCTGGACCCTTTATAAAAGGGTTCACCTACATGGACTCATATAAGCTTATATAGGCCCAATGCAAAGTATTTGTGGAATTCTCTTTTTCTTTCTTTTTTCTTTTCTTTTCTTTCTCTCTCTCTCTTTTCTTCCTTCCTTCCTTCCTCCCTCCCTCCCTCCCTTCTTTCCTCTCTTTCTCTCTCTCTTTGCCTCACTCATATGAGCTTAGGCATAAATGGGGATTTGTTGGTTCCATAATTATACTGGGAAAATGGCAGAATTGCTTCTAGGACCTGGGAGTGTTTAGACCCCAGCCTTTTTTCCACCACTTCTCTCGGCTCCAGTCTTTATGTTGATTTATTCTCCACGACAGGCTTTCTCCACTTGCATGGAAGCATAGCCTGGCTCTCATCTCTCTGCTTTACTACTGCCAAAGGCTGGAAGCTTATGTTTTCTGGTGCCAAGTGAAAAACATCCCAGAGACTTGGCTGACCTGATTTGAGTCAAGCATCTACTCCCTGATCAAATGACTATGGCCCAAGGGATCGGCTACTCTGATTAGACCTTTGGAATCACGTGCTCACCACTTTTGCCAATCCATGGGGTCAAGAATGGTCACTGTGAGAAGAGAACAGCTCTCCCTGACCTTAGGGTTAGAGTCACAGGAAGAAACAAAAGAAGCAGTGTTCAGGCACCTGCTCTGCCAAGTAAATATGACTATTTTCATTTTTTTATAAAGTTTTTTTTCAAGAATTTATTTATTTATTTGACAGAAAGAAAGAGAGAGAGAGAGAGAGAGAGAGAGAGAGAGAGAGAGAGAGAGAACACAAGCAGGGGGAACTGCAAGCAGAGGGAGAAGCAGACTCCCAGCTGAGCAGGGAGCGCAACCTGGGTCTTAATCCCAGGACCTGGGATCATGACCTCAGTTGAAGGCAGATGCTTAACTTACTGAGCCACCCAGGCAGCCCTTAACTATTGTCATTTATAAAGATGAGATAGCCATGTCTCAGAGAGGGCAAGGGACTCCTTTAAGTCTATAGAGGTAATAAGTACAAAGCTGTGATTGATGAGAGGCAATATATTATAGGGATAAGAGCTCAGATCCTAAGACCAGATATATCTAAACCCAAATCCCAACTCTGCTACTTACCTGCCGTAGTCTGGGATGAATTACTTTACTTCTCTGCCTCTGATTTCTCCACCTAAATATGGGTTATATTTATATATACCATATATATGTATATATATATACTATATAACTATAGTATCACTTACATTAAGATAATTATAAGGATTAAATGAGGTAATACATGAAAAGTGCCAGTCATAATGTAATTGCTGCTTAAATATTTGCTATTCCTATTGGCTAGGAATTGAACTTACCAAGTATATCTGTTTCAAAACAGCCCCTATGTGGTTTTTGAGTCTCACAGGAGTTATTACCATTGCTTTGCTCTGTTCTTGGGCCCAATAACTTTGGTATTTTTACATACAAACCACAGGTGAATGAAGTTATAAACATAGTCTCCATCACCATTGATCAGAGAGAACACTACGAGTCACTAAAGGGGCTTGAGCAATTGACTGGAAATCCAAACCCAGTCAAAGAAATCAAGGATTCCAAGTCCTATTACCAAAGGACATTCTATCCATTTACCTGAAGAACTAATGTCATGTCCCAACTGACAGTCCTCCATGCTCCCCACCTGGACACAGGCAATGATGACCTGTCACTTATTTACTCATCCAATATTTCATCTGCATTTACTATGGGTAGCCCTTGAGCTCTGCATATTTGATATTTACACATCAAAAGAGTCTCTCCTGGTTAAAAAACCAAAAGGGTATTATTGTGTTCTTCGACAGAAGAGCAGTCAGGGGAGAAAACCTAAAAATACACACTATTTGACAAAATTCTCCTTAAAACCAAGCTTGTGAAAATTTGAAAAAGTTTCTCAAGAGTGAAAAATTAGAAATGGAAATTAGGTGTAGTATCCATTCTTACTAACTCATGGTGTATAAAAATATCAATGATGTTCTCTTAAAAGCACAAAATGTACTTTTTTGTGTCGGACGAAACTTCCATGAGCAAATTTACAAGGGAATGTTTCTGGCAAAGTATATGAAGCTAAAAGTGCTTGTGTGAAAGATGCCTCAGCTTGATAACCTGTGAAAAATGCCCATTATTCTTAATCACAGTTTATTGATAGGTATTCATTAATTATAATAATACTTGTTGATCCATGGATCCTTTCATCCCTAATTTTCAAAGTGCTTTACAACCAGTAATTAATTCCTCCAACATCCTTCCTTTAAAAGGAACTTGCAGCAAAACTTGTACTGAGGCTCTGAATACCTTACTCAGGACTTTGAGACCCAGACTGTGGTTTTGTTGCCTGAAGCCTCAGAATGAGGAGGAGCCGGTTCCTAAATTGTACCCAGAAGGGGACCCCACAGAGGGAAACCCTTCATATGCTGTCAGAAGAAGACATTCAGGGTGTGGGAAAAGTCACAAATGATGATGGCACTTAGAGCTGGCATGACCTGGTGGCTAAAACAGAACCCATGTGGAGTTATAGGAGAAAGTTGGCCAGGTCTCATGAAAATGCCTGCTCTCACCATTCATTAACAGGAGAGAGATCCTCTCTCCCATGACCAACTCCACTCAACACGCGGGCTGGGGTACAGAGGTGTAGGGAAAGCCCTCGCACAGGAGTCCCGGGACAGGGCTATCACTCCACCACTTGGCTGTGTGACCTAGAGTGAGACATTTCCCCTCTCTGAGTCTTATTTCTTCACCCACAAACTTAGTTTGGATTAGTTTAAAGCCATATGTCACAAACGGGCAGCCTGCATGACATCGTTGGCTGGCAGCCCTGTTTTCTTTGGCTCACCCAGTGTTTTTTCAAATGCATGTACTTCTGGTCTGCCTCAGCCCTCACCATTCCTTGTGACCTTCCACCCAGTCTTCCTCACTCATTTGTGTCCCAGTCCTGGCTCCTGCAGGCATCTGAGGTCGCCATTGTTGGGTTACATGATCTCAGATGCTACTTCCGACCTGACACCAAGTAGTCTAGGTCCTGCGAGGTGATGAAGCCTCGGCAGCCAGAATTACAAGATTATGAAGCTTTGGAACTCTTTTTAAAAAATATTTTCCAGGGCGCCTGAGTGGCTCAGTGGATTAAGCCTCTGCCTTCTGCTTAGGTCATGATCTCAGAGTCCTGGGATCAGGACCCAAATTGGGCTCTCTGCTCAGCAGGGAGTCTGCATCCTCTTCTCTCTCTGCCTGCCTCTCTGCCTACTTGTGATCTCTCTGTCAAATAAATAAATAAATAAAAATCTTTAAAAATATTTTTTTCCATGGGCGCCTGGGTGGCTCAGTGGGGTAAGGCCTCTGCCTTCGGCTCAGGTCATGATCTCGGGGTCCTGGGATCAAGGCCCGCATCATGCTTTCTGCTCGGCGGGGAGCCTGCTTCCTCCTCTCTCTGCCTGCCTCTCTGCCTGCTTGTGATCTTTCTCTCTGTCATATAAATAAATGAAATATTTAAATATATATATATTTTTTCCAGACTCTTCTTTCTGCAAACTGATGTACAATCTCCTCAGCCTCTTCCTATAGATCCCCTACAGCCAAGCTCTCCATTGTATTCATACAGTTAGCCTTTCTATCTCTTATTCTCAACAAGTGGTAGCACACAGCTCAGATCCCTGGTTGGTTGGTTTTTGGTTGTTCGTTTCTAAATTCCCTCTCCTTGACTCTTGGAGGCCAGCTAAGAGAATCACCCAGAGGGCAAAAAGCTCTTGTCAGGGACCAGGCTTGAAGCAATGGTGGAGGAAAGAGAGGTGAGAAAGAAAAGGTCAGCACTATGGGAGAGTTTCTCTCCAAATTTAAGGTAGAAAGGAGTCACCCAGGCAGGCTAGCTATTTTAAGATTATCTTCTGCAGATTCCCAAACTTCCTGACTCTTTCGATAGCTCCAGCCCTTACTGAGTGCTTTCCTAGTGGGGCAGGTTTCACAGAGCCCTCCAGCGAGGCTCCCTGTCTGCAGGGCAATTTGTTCCCGTTGACCCGAGGGCACACAGCTGCTGCAGGCCCCCTGGGGACAGAGGCTGTCTGTACAATGCAACCCTGTTGTTGAAACTTCCCCACACATGTCCGCACACAGGAGTTCTGTCATGAATGTGGTTTGGGTCATGGGGTGGAATGCACACAGGGTGGAGAAAAAGACCTCTTTTTCAAAAGCTTTTTTTTTATAAGTGTTGTCCCTTGGGCCCCTGCCCCAGACAACTTGGAATTTTCTCTTGTTGCTGAAAAAAACATATTTCTCTTAAACACGACTCAGGCAGTTGTGTGTCCCGAAGGATCTGTTGGCCAAACAGTTAAGTGAGATGACAGTGGAAAAGGACCCAACTCCAGGTGCAAATCAAGAAGCGGAGTCCTTGAGCCACATAACCATTGTGGTTTAGCAATCAGCTCTCCTTTATTAAGTGGTTAAGTGACTTCTTCATGATCAAAGTCAATCGTACTCACTACAGAAAACAAGGGGAGTGAATAACAATCACCCATCACCCCTACGCTCAAAGATTTCACGTTAGCACATTTTCTGGAGATTTTCTATGCCCAGGAATATTTCTTTAAATGAAGTTGAGATCATACTCGTCTCATCACTTAAAAAGCTACTCTTTTCAGGACATTGTGAAATTTCTCTCAGGGTAGACAGAAAGCTTATGACATTTAATTCATTTGCAATAAGATATTCAAGATTTCAGGAGGAATGGAAATATTGGTCCAGAACCACAGAATCTTACTCATTGAGAAAGGAGAGTCAACACTTCCTTAAAAATGCCATAGGTTATAGTTTTAAGTTGTGGAACCCAGGTCTCAAATTCTTGCCCACATACATCTTCCATGAGACTCCTGGCCATCTACTGAAAGTCACCTTCATAGAAATCCTTGGAAAAATAACTCTTTTTCTATTCCTATTAATATTGCCTAATGAACCTCTGAGATTTGACTCAGAACCACTAGATTTTAAAGCAGGCTCGGGGAAAGTCCCATTGAATGCCTACTTCTCAAGGGTTTTGTTGTGGGAGCATAAACAAGTGGTCTATATGGGGAGGGAGAGAGGGTACACATAAGGGAAGGAGGGCTAATAAGTGGTGTTTTCAGTGTTTAAAAAAAAAAAAAGAAATAAAAAGCTTATGTAAATGACCATGTGTTCAGCCTCAAACTTTAAATAGATTTCTAACACTATCTAGAAAGCGTGAGCTCAGCACGAGAACCGGAACCCCATAAACACATTTCCCTTGTTATATGCACCTGCAAGGTGAAGAGACTCCCAAGATGAGTAGTTGTTGAGGAATTTGACAAGATGGAAGAGCAGCAACGCTCTTGTTCTTCCCTAGCCTGACCAATCCCAGATTCAGGGCACAGAGCCTCCTGATGCTGCCACACAAGGCAGTTTTCAAGGGTGCCATGCATTCAGGGCTCTTTGTCCCTGATTAAAGCATGCCTTGGAACCCCACTGATGATGGCCTTTCCATGGGAATTGTTATAGAGATGAGCCTCTTTCACCCCCTCAACTGTGTGGATCGCAATCAGGAGGCAGAGAAAATGAAATGCCAAGCTCCTCTCTCTCTCTCTCTCTTTTTTTTTTTTTTTTTAAGATTTTATTTATTTGACAGAGAGAAACACAGCCAGAGAGGGAACACAAGCAGGGGGAGTGAGAGAAAGAGAAGTAGGCTTCCCACCGAGCAGAGAGCCTGATGTGGGCCTCGATCCCGGGTCTCCGGGATCATGACTTGAGCCAAAGGCAGTCGCTTAACCAACTGAGCCACCCAGGCGCCCCCCAAGCTCCTCTCTTAAGAAGGGAGCATTCAGCACAATTATGTGAACTTCCCAAATGGCTCAGGTAAATGACATCTTTCAAAATTTTACCACCTAACTTATTCAGGCCCTGGAAAACAAACAATTTGTCTGAAACTAGCACTTACTAGATGGGCATAGTACTCTGGGGACATTCGTGTTTGAGAGCTTCGCTGGAGGATGAACATGACACACTCCCCGCAGGAAGGAAAGGGCGGAGGGAAGACAGGTGCTGCTCCCCACCCCCCCTTCTCACCCCCCGCCCGTGGGTTACAGTTGTCAAATCTGATTTAGGCAGAAAGCCCACCTGTCTGACTTTCGAGGCTTCCTGCTACCTGACTGACTCCAGTGGGTGACAGCTCTGGCTGCAATGGGACGGTACCTGGGTCTCACCTCCTTCAGGGCTGGGCTTATCCAAGTACCAGCGACCCCTGCCCAACTGCCCCATGTTGCTAAGAGCACAGCTCATGCTGTTTGCCTGAATCCCTAGATGTACCCATTCAGGGCTTCCCCTAGAAACTTCCTTTCCCTAAAGTCTTACTTAGAAAATTGAAAATATTCTTACTTGTCTTTTCTTACTACCAAAACAAAATCTGTTCATTATTAAAAAATTTGGAATATAAAATCTCTACCAGGAGGAGGGAAAAAGGAAAAAATAAACCCACCCACTTACTAGAGATTACTATTAGTACTTAATATCGATCCTTGCTATACATATTTGTATGTGAGTATATATATTGTAACGTCCGTTGCTTTGTAACTTGTATTTTATCCTTACTCTATGGTGATCATATTTCCATGTCATTAAATATTCATTCATCAACAATTGTGCTTTTTGACACTGTCAGAAGTGACACCAGCTCCAACTTGGACTGCCCGTCTAGGAACTTGTCTTGAGATGTGGGGAAGACTGTTGAACATTCTGCTAACGACAGATGTCCAGGCACCTCAAAACATTCAAAGGTCTAACAGAAAGATCTAACCTTGCCAGCCTGCAGGGACTTTGACTTTGGGCCATTTCCCTGACTCTTCCTTCTGCCCAAGTAGAAATCAGGGAGAAAGGGTGCCCTGCCTCTGCAAAAGTGAGGCTTACCCAGATTATAAAGTCTTGCCTGAGGAAAGATGATTGTTAATTCAGAGAGAAGATAAAGCAAATACCACACCAAGCTAGAACCCCAGAGCCTATGAAAGGAGAGATTGCATCTCTGAGACCTGGATTTTCAGGAAAGTTAAAAACCTGTCAAAATCTTGAGGTACACCAGGCACTTCTCTTCTCCATAGCAACAGACCTTCCCACTGAAAATAAACCCAGGGATTTGGAGTTTTCTTTCTGTTCAGACTTCTGTTCAGTCCTTAGTGTACTCTTACCAGTGCTTCATGGTTGAGGACCTGAACATTTTTCCCTTGGTCATCTATGTTTCTTTTATAAGATTTTATTTAATTATTTGAGAGCAAGAGAGAAGTTGAGCAGAGGGGAGGGACAGAGGAAGGAGAAGCAGACTCCCTGAAGAACCAGGAGCCCAACTCAGGGTTCGATCCCAGGACCCCAGGATCATGACCAGAGCCCAAGGCAAATGCTTAAGCCACCAACCAGACGCCCTTCCATTGGTTATCCTTTACAGCCCACGTAGGGGAGGGGACTTCTGTGAGTGGGGACTTGAAATGGAGCAGAGTATTATGCTACCTACATAACTAATTTTGTCTGAGCAGAAGTTCCCTTTCCCAACTTTGGAATCAATCCAGCCAGAAACTATAACTGGGGACTTTTAAGGTTCTGGCAATTGTCTCAGAAACGACCTGAGAGTCATCTCTGCTCTATTCTTACTTTGTTCAGTAAGAAAAACTGTGAGAGCTTGGCTATCCTTTGTGCTGCTCAAGGTGAAGGTTAGCAACAAAATGTGTAATTTCATTCTCCTATATTTTTACTCAAGTCACAGATAACTGTGGGAACGATCTGGTTCTTCTGACACTGTTATCCCTGATAACTCTGTATTATCATCCATGTTTTCTAGCTGACCCCATTTGGAGAGGAGATAAAAATGTACACGACTTTGTTAGCAAAATGATGTAATATCATTGGTTTTGATAGATGTTTTTAGAAAAATATGGGATGGAAAATCTTTCAGTTTTATTTATGTAGATCCAACATTCATTTATTCATTCAACAACCATGTGTGAAACTGTGCCACTGAGCTGGGTGCTGTAGGAGATGCAAAGATGAGAAAAGCCACAGCTCTGTCCCCTTACTTCCTAGTAGGGAGATAAAACATGTTCACAAGCAACCATGTGGTATAATTTAATCACTGCTAGAAGAGAAGTAAAGATACACTTTATGAGACTTTAAGAAAGGGAAGGAAGTAGTGAAAGGATGGAAGAAGACTTCACAGAGGAGATGACATCCATGTTGGATACTAACAGGTACGTGGGGACCGGTAGGAGGCTATTTCAGAACAGCATCAGCAAAGGCACAGAAGTCCAAAAAGTATGGATCTGTAACAAACAGAATAGTTTCTTATGACTGGGATATAGAATACATAAAGGGAGGGACAAGGAGGGAATACGATTAAAAGTGGAAGTCAGATGAATATTTTGGAGGATCTGGAATACCAAGCCAGGAAATGTTGGATTTTATTCCAGTGGTGGCATGACCTCATCAGAGCAGAGAAATAATGTGGTAGGAGTGGACTGGAAGAGGGCAAGGGATGAGGGATGAGACTACAGCCTGCTGCTGCCATAGCATAGGCAAGAATGAACAGGGCCCCAGGGGCACCTGGGTGGCTCAGTCTTTAAGTGTCTGTCTTTGGCTCAGGTCATGATCCCGGAGTTTTGGGTTTGAGCCCCGCATCAGGCTCCCTGCTGGGCGGGAAGCCTGCTTCTCCCTCTCTCACCCCTCCTGCTTGTGTTCCCTCTCTAGCTGTGTTTCTCTCTGTCAAATAAATAAATAAATCTTAAAAAGAAAAAAGAAAAAAGAAAAGAATGAACAGAGCCCCAGCTAGGACAAAGGCAAACAAGAAGGCAGAGGCAGAATTCACGGAGCCCAGTGCCTGGTTGTGAGGCTAGAGCCAAGGATTTATGCCAATGATGTTCTTTCTCTAGGTCGGTGGTTCTCTAGCTTCATCAGAATCACTAAGGGCTTGTTAAGATACAGACTGTGGGCAGGGTTATGATGTCATGTTAGAATCCACAGCCCTGAGTTAAAATCCTGACTCTGCCCCTTCTGCCAATGGTTTAACTTCTTGAAGTCTCTGTGACTCTATATTCAAGTTGGGGTGACAATGTGAGTGCACAACATTGTGGCGAGTACATGGGGAAACCCACCAGGAGCACTTGGCATCATGCCCGGCATGCCGTGGGACGTGGTGAATTTTGGTTTCCTCCCTACCCCAACCCAGTGGAGTGGCAGGGAAGTGGGTGTGGCCTGTGCTGAAAGCCTCAGAAGTCCCTCTGGGGCCAGCAGCCCTTTAGAGACCCGAGGACCCAGAGTGACCCAGTCACGCCTTTGGTGCTCAGCCTGTCCACAGTGTAACTCTCCTTCTACATGGCAGCACGCTGACTCCCTGGGGCATCCAGGACTGCAGACTGGCCAGCTATCTTCTGCCTGTTGGGAGAGCCCTGGGAAGGGCTGAGAAGGGACCTCGGAAATGAGGCAAGGGCACAGAGGGAGGAGTCGCTGGAACAAAGGAAACTTTTGTCTGCTTTAACACTGTGTCCAGGCCCCGGGGGCCTTGGCCAGAGCAGTTTCACGTTGGGCCTCTCGAGGCTTTGATCCTCTCAGGGAGGCCCGTGTGAACCGTACAGGACTTTCAGATTGCCGGGGGGAAAGAAATGAGCGGGTAAGCATTTTCTCCGTTAACCAGATAATCTGATGTCATAACCGCCCCAGACAGGAAAGCAGAACGCAGACTTGGCAGTGAATCACAGGGGGAAGGGCCTCTCACTGAGCCTGTGTCACGGGAATTTGATGACAAATAAGAGGGCCTGAGGCTCCGCACCCCCAGCCGGGGAGAACGCTTTTGGGAAACAGCTAGCCAGATGAAGCCACAGTGGCGGAGGGAGACTGGAGGAAAACAGGGCATCATGCAAGTGGGTCCCCTGTTCTGGGCTGACCAAATCAAGTCCGCAGGGTCAGGGTTAGTAGGGAGGTCAGGGCCCCACTTGTCCATTGGGTGGGGAGATGGAGAGAGGGAGGGGCAGGGGTTTCACTAAATGACTCCTGGGTGCCCACCCCGCGGGCCATTTTGTGGTTCTATGATAGGAGCGAACAAGTCCAGCAGGAGCCCATCCTCCACTTGATGTAAATTCAGTGATGAGTAATGAAGGGGAGCCTCAATAATTCAGGTCCATGGGGTCCCCAGCTGTGAACTGGCACCCTTCATTGTTTAAAGTTTATTTCCTTTCCCCCCTAATTAGATTCAGTACAGATACAAAGGAATACTACCCAGCTAAAACAGGGACCTTTGCAGAACAAGGCAGTGAGAAGGAAAGGAAAGGCAGGTCCCAAAAACAGTATGACCCTGTGATCAGGTAGAACTTAGAATGAAACAAGGGCGCCTGGGTGGCCCAGTCAGAGCATCTGACTCTGACATCCCCACCCCCCACCTTAGGCTCCTAGCTCATGGAGATCTTCCCCCCCACCTTAGGCTCCCAGCTCATGGAGATCCTCCTTGAGATTCTTTCTCCCTCTCCAGCTGCCCCTCCCCCAGCTCCATCTCTCTGTCTTTCTCTCTAAAATAAATACTTTTTTTTTTTTTTTTTAAAGAATGAAACAAAGACTGGAAATACGTCTCCGGGGTGACTCTGATGGTCAAATTACAGATATGTTTCCCCCCTTTTCTTTTCTGCATTTTTGAAATTACTTACAAGTAAGCATATATTCCCTTTGAAGTAAGAAAAGACAGAATTGGAGCACCTGGGTGGCTCAGTTCATTAAGCGACCGCCTTCGGCTCAGGTCATGATCCCGGAGACCCAGGATTGAGCCCTTCATCGGGCTCCCTACTTGGAGGGAAGCCTGTTTCTCCCTCTCTCACTCCTCCTGCTTGTGTTTCCTCTCTGGCTGTGTTACTCTCTGTCAAATAAATAAAATCTTTAAAAAAAAAAGAAAAAGAAAAGACAAAATTATTTAATTTAAAAAAATAGGTCCACTATACAAAATGATGCTCTTTTCTACTAAATATGAATATAAACTACCTGAAACTAATAGAATGCTGTGTTAACTACACTGGAACTAAAATAAAATGTTTAAAATTGTGAATATAAACTATCTACAATTTTGTGACCTGTACTTAAGCATTTTCCATGCTGTTAAAAAGTCACTAATATTATTTTTAACAGCTGCATGGTATTTCATCACATAAATAGAGCATACATTTTTGTCTCAATCCCCAATTTGTTGGCCCTTTATATTGCTTCCACCTTTTTATCATTACAAATAATGTTACAATCAATATCTTTTTAGTTT
Organism: Spilogale gracilis; assembly: GCA_004023965.1. Classification (NCBI taxonomy): domain Eukaryota; kingdom Metazoa; phylum Chordata; class Mammalia; order Carnivora; family Mephitidae; genus Spilogale; species Spilogale gracilis. The sequence goes on from PITA01001366.1 coordinate 185,226, forward strand.
ATTTAACTTTCCCAGAGGTTTCTTTGAAAATTAGCCACCTACAGATTTTATCTTGTCTCTAATTGCCTTGGCAGGATTGAATTTCCACAGATTCACACAACTGCAGCAACATCTTTTTCATTATATAGTGATAAACTTTTTTGTTTTTAAAGATTTTATTTATTTATTTGAGAACGAGAGAGAGAGTGAGTGAGTGAGAGCATGAGAGGGGAGAAAGTCAGACTCCCTGCAGAGCTGGAAGCCCGATGTGGGTCTGGATCCCAGGACGCCAGGATCATGACCTGAGCTGAAGGCAGTGGCTTAACCAATGGAGCCACCCAGGCACCCCTATAGTGATGAACTCTTTTTTTTTTTTTTATAGTGATGAACTCTTAATCTTTTTTGTAAGATCTCTCTCACACACCAAGGTTTTCTTACAAGATTGTTAGGCATTTGAATTGCCAAGACAGTTGTCAATCACAAAGTTGAGTTTTCAAGGTTACTCAGTCCTATGTCTATTTATAGGCAGGAAGCTGAAGCCCAGGGAAGTGACATGACCAGCTCAAGGGCATCCATGGTTAATTGTCACCCAGCTGGAAAAGCAACTTCGTGAATATTTCCCTGGACTCGGAACTTTGGAAGATCATGAAACACTAAATGATGATAGAGCGGAAGATTGAAAGAGAGAATGAAAAAAAGATGAGGTGGTAAGAGGGGGAAGGATTAATAGGACAGAAGGAAGATAGGTTTTCTTAGGGGAGGAGAGGGAGAGAATGGACCAAGAGCAGCAACATAAAAGGAACAAGAAAAAACTAATGAGAAAAATTGAGATCGTTTACCGCAGAGATTCTCAACCTTAGTAGTACTGGCATTTGGGGCCAGCTGATCCTTTGTTGTGAAGGGCTGTCCTGTGCGTTGTAGGATGTTTCCCAGTGTCCCTTGCCTCCTACCTGCTAGATACCAGGAGCACCTCGGGCCCAAGCTGTGACAACTGGAAACATTTCCAGATGTTGCCAAATGTCCGCTGGGGAGCAGATCAGCCCAAGTCCAGAACCACGGCTCTATGGCATTGTTCTCCACTAAGACCACTGGAGAAATAGTCCCCCACTCCCACCTTATTGCTGGAAAGGTATCTAAAATACCTGCTCTAAGAGGAAATTGGAAACGAAATATTTGAATGCATTTTAGAGAATGTCCCCAAACCATAACATTGTGTGTGCTGCAAGGTAGGGAAGGAAAATTAACCAATGAAGCCCATTTTTCAGATAAAGAAAACAGGACTAGAAATATATAATTTGCTTTGGGCACTAATATGAGTCAGAAGCCAGAAAGAGGGGGCGCCTGGGTGGCTCAGTTGATTAAGCGACTGCCTTCAGCTCAGGTCATGATCCCCCGGAGACCCAGGATCGAGTCCCAGGTCGGGCTCCCTGCTCAGCAGGAAGCCTGCTTCTCCCTCTCTCACTCCCCCTGCTTGTGTTCCCTCTCTCGCTGTGTTTCTCTTTGTCAAATAAATAAAATCTTAAAAAAAAAAAAAAAAAAGAAACCAGAAAGAGAAATATGAACCAGGCTCTGATCTTTAGAAAGAAGAAAAACAAAAAACAAAAACCAAAAAAGAAGATGAAAAACAATTTGATCACTAACCCCTTCCCACTTCAATCCTGGATCTTTGTGAGAAAAAGGAAGGAAACTTCCACTCTACCTAGAAGCTGATGAAGCATCAGGAATTGGTTGTAACATTTAGAATTTTTTTTTCCTCTGAAGGATAAAAGCAGGGAGTGGTTAAGAGTTAGATTCCCTGAACTACACCTCCATCAGAAAGGATGAATACCGAACTTTTGTAGCAACATGCACTGGATTGGAAGAGATTATGCTGAGTGAAATAAGCCAAACAGAGATAGTCAAGTATCACGTGGTTTCATTTACTTGCAGTGCATAAGGGGTAATACAGAGGACAGGAGGAGAAGGAAAGTAAATGGGAAGTAGGGTAATTCAGGGAGAGAAATGAAACATAAGAGACTTTGGACACAGAAACAAACTGAGGGACTTGGAGGGAAGGGCATGGGGGCATGGGTGAGCCTGGTGGTGGGTAGTGAGGGCAGGTATTGCATGGAGCACTGGGTGTGGGGCATTGGCAATGAATCTTGGAACACTGAAAAAATAAAAAAATAAATAAAATAAAATAAAACAATAAAATAAAACATAAAAAATAAAAAAGATAAAATAAAATAAATAAAATAATAAAATATAAAATAAAATAAAAGTTAGATTCCCTGATTTAAATTAAAAAGAAAAGGTCATTGTGCACCAAATGCTCTCAAGTACCGCAAGAGCATCATCTCCCTAAACCCCACATCAGCCCTTTCACTTGGGTGCTGTTATTGACAGATGACAAGCTGAGGGTCAGAAGTTAGGTAACCCACGCAAGGTCACACACTAAGTGAACAGACCAAGATTTCAAACCAGGCCTGCCCAGTTCTCGAGTCTGAGCACCAGCCTCTTGGCATCCCTGCCTCTATGCCATTGGCATAGCCTACTCCTGTAAGTTCGCCATTTTGTCTCTTTTAGGAGTGTTTTTAAAGAAATCCCACAGTTCATTTCATCATGGACATGGACAAGAGATGGGGCATCGCAGGTAACAGAGGCATCCCATCTGGAATCTTCCCCCGGGGAAAGGGGCACTGGGGTTTGACAACTCTATAGATAAGCATAGTTACCATTTGTCACCATATACCATTACTACAATATTCTTGACTATATTCCCTATGCTATACTTTCCATCCACATTTTTTGTTGTTTTACTTACATTCCATCAGCCAACATATAGTACATTGTTAACATTTGATGTAGTGTTCAATGATTCATTAGTTGAGTGTTAACCCAATGCTACTCATGTGCCCTCCTTAACACCCATCAGCCGGTTACTCCATTCCCCCCACATTTATTTTTAAACCCATTCTTTTTAGAACAGTTTTAGATTCATACCAAATTGAGCAGAAGGTGCAGACATTTATCATCTACCCCTGTCTCCACATAGGCACAGCCTCCCTGGTTACTGACAACACTTACCCCCACCCCACCAAGGGGTACATTTGTTACCATTGATGAACCTACATTGACACATCATCATCAACCAAAGTCCATAGTTTATGTTAGGGTTCACTCTTGGTGATAAATTTCTAAATTTTTGAAGAACTTTTTTGGGAAGCATCCTCAGTAATTTTAAAAAGAACTTCTAGGGGATTATACTGTAAAAGCTATTTTGTTTCCACCAAAGGGGGACTTTGGAAGGCAAGAGCTGCTTTCATGCCTTTCTCCTTGTGGGAAAATACTCTGAGTTATTTGGATAGGTAGTACAGATGTTTCATGCTTCCCCTTGTTTCCAGGATAACAAATAGTTACATTCAGTTATAATAATGGTTATATATTATATTATAGCAACAACGGCAGGTGGTAAAAGCTGCTTACTCTGAGACAGGCACTCTTCTGCATGAGTTATACACTTTCGACTTTGGTACATGAAGAACTGAGGTCCAGAGAAGGTATGTTATTTGTCTGAGGTCATGCAACTAAGTAGTGCAAAAACTTCATACAATGGAAGAGTGGAAAACTTTCATTACGATAAAAAAAAAAAAAGGATGTCTGCTTTGAACACGAGCTGCATATTGACAGTTCTCAAGGTGTAACCTTGCTTTCTTCCACGAATATTTACTGAAACCCTCCTAGGAGCCATTCAGAGAAGGATGGTGCCTCAGGCAAGATTAGAATTCCTAGCCTTGATTTCAGCACTGGATAGAGACATGCAAGGCCATTAGAAAGTCTTGGTACCAGGAAAAAAGAGCTCTTACTACAAAAGTTGGGTATTTTTGGACTGGAAGAGATTATGATGAGTGAAATAAGCCAAGAAGAGAAAGTCAAGTATCGCATGGTGCATTTACTTACTTGCGGTGCATGAGGCGCAAACTGGAGGACAGTGGCAGAAGGAAAGCAAATGGGAACCAGGGTAATCTAGGGAGGGAAACGAAACAACAGAGACTTTGAACACAGAAACAAACTGAGGGACTTGGAGGGAGGGGGGTGGAGGGATGGGAGAGCCTGGTGGTGGGTACTGGGGACACCTAAAGCGTGGAGCACTGGGTGTGGGGAGTGGGGAATGAATCTTGAAACACTGGAAAAAAAAATTTAGTAACAATAAAAAATAAAAATAAAAAAAAAAGAATGACTTAAAAAAAAAAAAAAAAGAGCTCTTACTTCATGCCCCCAGGCGCAATACCCCTCTCATTTCCCCTCTCAAGAGATGGCAGCAACAAGCATCTCCTTTCTGTTCACCTTCATCCACTCAACCCTCTCCTGCCTCACCAAATGCCGTCCAAGGTGAACAGCGCCCGCCTACAGGCCAGGGTCTTCCTCTTACTCATCTTCTCTGTGGCCTTTGACACTCTTACCAACGTCCTCTTCCTGGAAACTCCCTTTTCTTACAACTCTGGCCATTTTCTGAGACCACCCTGTTTCTTACATCCCTCCCACTCCTCTGAGGCTCTCTCCCAGTCTCTTTCAGTATAATTAATTTCAAAACTTGGAACTTGAAATATGCTTTGTGCATCATTAAACTACAAGGGTTTTGATGAACAAAACCAGCATCACGCCCACTGGTGGGACGGGAAAACCGGGAGGAGAAGACCTCAAGCTTGCCCCGTGACTCAGTGAAAAGCTGGACTCCCAGCTCCAGCACAGCGATGAGCTTGGCTGTGTCTCTTCTGGGCATTTCCCGGCAACCTTCAAAGCAGGAGCAGCTCATTGTTTGCTGTGAACTATATTTAGGAAAGACAAAGCCTGCTGGGTATGGAAAGACTGCAGGTTTGGGCAGAGGGTGGGGCTTTAAAGGTCTGGACACATGAACAACACTCATTTCATTGAGTGCTAATTTTAAATGTGAATTTTCTAACAATAGGGCCCCAGGTTCTGCTGCCCTTAAAGGGTGGCAGATTTTCCCTCCCAGTGACAGATTGCACAGCTACATCCCAGAAGACATAAAATTCCTTCCAGTCATCCCAGAATTAGGTCCATAGATTTCCAGTTATAGAAGAGAACCATTCTGGGTAACATAGCAGATGTAAATTGTGCGCCTGAATTGATTTTGCATTAATTTCTCGTAGGCTATTTCCATGCCGCTTAAATACCACTTTTTAAAGCTTTTATGGCATTGTATTTTAAAAGCTGATCTGTTTCCACCAAAGAGAGGGCTCCAAGAGGCAAGAGCTATTTTTCAAACCCTTCCCCTTGTGGGAAAGTATTTTCACAAGTGACAAGTTTTTGGTAATGAGTTGTCTGTTTGTACAACTCCTGTGTGCATATTCTCGTGCTCCTTCTGGATTCTTCCTTTGCAAGACACTTCAGGGGCACAAGCTTCAGCTTTCATACCTTCTTAATGGACCAGCCCTGTACCCACTGGTAGGGAGTACAGTGGCCATGTAGGAGTCAAAGGGCTCAGATAAGGGCACCTGTGCTCTTACTGTATGGTGTCTTATGCTGTGAGCTCTTGGCTCTCTTACTTGAACCAAATGCTTCTAGAAACCATCGGATGAAGAGCAAAAAGATAATCTATAAACCCAACTTTTTTTTTTTTTTAAGAGAGATAGGGGGTTGGACTCAGACTCAAGTCTTGAACATGATACAGGAGCTCACCTTACAACTATCAAAGTACACTTTCTCATATGTAAAACTACACAGCATTCAGCAAAGTAACAACACATCAGCCGTTCCTGCTACCAACGCGTGCCTGGAGCAGGGCCTTTGGAATTGTGTTTCTCCACTGCTATGGCCATGTTTGCTAGGCATAGGTTTATTTTTGATACCTTTCCACATGACTGGATGAATTCCCAATTAAATCTTAAAGTACCGAGAAAATTGAAAATGCAATCGAATAGGTGTGTGCAGCTATCATGAAAACGAAAGTTTCCATGAAAATGTAAAGAAAGGGAAGGCGAATGTAGATCAATGACAAGAATCATTCCACAGGACAAAGAGGGAGACATACAACATGGAATGTGCAATTGACAGTCTGCAAGTAGTTAGAACACGAGCACTCATATCATATTTCTGTTATCCTAAGATTAATTCAGAAGGAGGCTCTGGATTCAAGGACAATTGGACTAAAAATTCCTCTTGGGGATGTAGTCTCAAAGGGAAAAGTAATTTTGTAGGGAGCCTCGACTTGTACCAGGAACGTGCTCATTTTTAGATTCTAGCACCACCTAGAGGCGAGAATGAAATAATTTCCGCCCACTGCTGAGTCAAAGGAATCCTTTCTCTATTAACCATTTTCCCATTTTCAAGGCGCTTGCCTTTTAATATGTCATTTGATATTCAGGTAATTTTCCTTGAGATAGAAATTCTTAGCTTCATGGTATGGATGAGGAAATTCATCTCTCAGCAGCTTACTGTACAAAGAATTTGACCAATTTTTCATGTGACTGAGTGTTCTCCAGGAGTTTTTTTTTAACAAAGGTTTTCAAGTATAATTTCCAAACCGTGAAATGTTAAATCACTAATGTTAAATATACAAGTCAATAATTCTTAGTAAATTTATTGAGTTGTGCAGCCAGTGCAAGTTTAGAACATTTTCTTTAGCACCGCAAGACCCTATCAGCCTCTTTCACTGAATATCCCTTTCCCCCCCACCCCCACCCCTGCCCCAGGCCATCACCACTCTGCTTTCTGTCTCCTTAGATTTCTATTCCCGGGTATTCCATTTGAATGGAATGGTACAGCATGTGTTCTTTTGTGGCTGGCTTCTTCCACTTAGCACCATGGTTTTAAGGTTTATCCAAGTTAGCATTTATCAGTATTTCATTCCTTCTAACTGCTGAATAGTGCTCTATTGTATTGCTGAACCACATTTCACTTGTCCATTAACCAGTTGGTGAATATTTGTGTTGTTTCCTATTTGGGTTTTTGCTATTATAAATAATATTCATGTGAAAGTCATCTTTTTAAGCAAGAATCTTTCATTACTTAAGAGGGAAGTGAATAAAACATGTAGAATGAGATTGTCTACATAAATTATGTGTATTGAGGGGGAAATTAGGATAAAGTATCTGGAGATGCCCAAGAGAAAAACATCTGGGTCCTATATTCAATATATATACCCAGGAATCAACAGGCTCCTGGAAATATACTCTTGCAAAAACAAAGTTTCGAGAAAATAATTGAGGATATGCTTTAATGGATTAACAGGATTCAAAGACAGTTTTGTTGTTGTTGTTGAAGTAATCTCTCTGCCCAATGTGGGACTTGAACTCAGAACCCCAAGATTATGAGTTGCAGGCTCTACCGACTAAGCCAGCCAGGCACCCCTCAAAGACAGTTCTTAGGAAATTTTTTTGTCATTGAGTCAATGCAATATGTAGCAGATACAGACTTGTTAACACATCTGAGGCTGGGGGTTCCATTATATACCTCTCATCATGAAGACAGTGTCAAGGGGTCCTTTCAAGAGTTAAAAATAAACTACGGGGTCAGATGCATCTGAGTCTAAATCCAGACTCTGCCAATATGTTTAAGGCCTTGGTTGGTCAATATTCTCATTAGCATCCTGGCAGGCAATAGCATCCACTTTACAGGGCCCATGTGAGGACTTACTAGGATGGTATATGTAAAGCACTTAGCACAAAGCCTGGCACACAGTGAGGTCTGTTTGTCTTTTCCTTTTTCCTTTCCTTTCCTTTCCTTTTCTTTCTTTTCTTTCTTTCTCTCTTTCTCTCTTTCCCCTTCCTCCCTTCCTTCCTTCCTGGATTTCATGTGTTTATTTGACAGAGAGAGACACAGCGAGAGAGGGGAACACAAACAGCCAGAGAACATTTTATGTGCTTTCATTGGATATTTCTGGCTTGAGAACCAGAGGTATAAATTTCTTTTAGAAGTGATACAATGTTTGTGGAAGTGGAAACTTATTTAAAAAAAAATTGCTTATCATCCAGAATGCCATTGGCTGGTAGGAAGATGTAGTACAAATCTGAAGGGAGTGCTTAGGACTTAGGGGGATAAACACCAGAACAATTAGCATGATAAGTCAGCAACTCATTTTGCATATAAAAACATAACCTAAGACTCCACAGAATTTTCTCTACTTACCGAAAGCTGGTCAGAGATTCTTGAGTTTAATCAAAATTTAATACCCTGTGAGAGGAAATAGGAAGAATACAAATTCTCAGTAATAGGCAATATGTCAAATGCAGTAATTGCCAGTTTTAAACAGTCCTTTCCGCTGTTCCTCTCCTTGTCAGCCCGGGGAACCTGATTTGTAGTTAGGAAAACATGGCCAGGGCCTTTTAAGTCTCCGAGAAAAACAAAGGAGTGAAATACATATTCTGTAGCAGGAACTATGTTAGAGATTCAACAAAACCAGTATCTTTAAAATGACAAAGTGAAAAAAAATAAAATAAAAATGACAAAGTGACATTCAAAAGGATTTAAATCAGGGGATTTCCCCCCAGGAACATTCGAGGTCTCTTATTTCATGTGAGGCAGGGCAGGTGAGACTTCCGGGGAGCCGCACACACCTTGGTATTCCCCAGACTGTAAATTTTTAAGAGGCTGAAGTAACCGTGAGTTCAGAAACCTGTCAGTTGAAGAAGCCAAAATCGGAGGGAAAATCACCGGATGTGCTACTCTGACGCAGAAAAATGCAAATGCGCATGTGCTGCAGGCCCTACAAATGCGCATGTGCTGCAGGCCCTACAAATGCGCATGTGCTGTAGGCTCTACTTAGGGAAACCCGGGCTGGAACTGAAATAGACACAAGCCTGTGGAGTCTGTTAGATATGTTGGTACATTAACTTACAGGCACCAGTTTTTATCGCGTCGTCACCATTGTGACTCTGCAGTTTGCACTAGAGGCATAGGCGTTGGCTTTTTTTTTTTTTTTTTAAGATTTTATTTATTTATTTGACCACAAGTAGGCAGAGAGGCAGGCCGAGAGAGAGAGGAGGAAGCAGGCTCCCCGACAAGCAGAGAGCCCGATGCGGGCCTCTATCCCAGGACCCTGAGATCATGACCTGACCTGAAGGCAGAGGCTTTAACCCAACTGAACCACTCAGGCGCCCAGGCGTTGGCTTTAAACACAAGACTTGCTGTGGTCCCTGGAAGGTGGGCAGGGTGACCAGGTGCCGTTGCCACTCAGTCTCGAGGAGGCTTGTGCACCTTCAGTCACCCCATTGTGCCTCTGCCGTTGTCATGAGAAGACAGTGTGGTGGCCAGCCTAGGGGTCTGAGAAGGAGGAGGAGGTGAGACACAGGAAGCAGGTCTGGACACACACCTAGATCAGTCGCCCTGCAGCCCGTCTGCAGACAGAGTAAGTCCTTGTTTTTTAAAGCTATTCTGAAGCTGTCATTGTGGTTACTGATATAAATGGCCCTTTTATAGGGTTAGTTGGAAACAACACTGAAAGAATACTAACCTGAGAACTATCACATCTTCCTCTTCACATTTATTCTGTCTGGAGAGTAGAAAGTTAAATTTTCTACAGAAATCTGAGCATACCCTATATCCAAAACTGGTAGTTGGACCATGTGAAAACCTACGAAACAATTTCCATGCACATTTATCTAGGATGGGGGATGGCAACAAGCGTGCTTGAATTCTTATTTAGCTGGAGGTGGGGGGGGGGTAGGTTGGGGGGTTTGGGTAGGTCTTATTGGTTTTGTCTGGCTTGGGTTCCAGGCTAATTTGGAGCCAGGCTCATTGAGGATGAGATGGGAGAAGTGGTCCTGGTTTGGGCCTACAGATCACAAGTAGCAGTGAGAACCCTTCCTTCCTACTGGCTTTCTTTCCGGAATTTTTATCTCTGTCTGAATAAAATGAGTTATGAAGACCGAAATGAAGACCAAAAAAAATCACCCAGTACATTTCTGCTTTGGGGCTGTTTAGAACTTGCCAGAGAAAGATCTTTCTTCCACTGCCAATGGGGAATTTTTGTACTTCAAAATGTCTGAGCCTACCCCTTCATGCCCCTACCACTTTTTTTTTCCTGCCAGGAAATAACAGCTTTTTGCCTCCTTGAAGGGGTTTAGGTCAATGTCTCACTGTGAGCTGAAGATAGATGCTGAAGGGAAGAGGAGGCATTATCCTAAGAAAAAGAGTTTTAGCTTCTCTTGAAGAGAGGAAAGACATAGGTTGCTATCTGTACATGGGGTGACCTACCATGCCACTGGGGTGACAAACCATCCAGTTTGCTTTAGACTGAGGGATTTCCCTGGACAAAAGGCTTTCAGTATTAATACTGGGCCAGACACTGGATTTATGCCCTAAAAGATAGAGTTTTTAAAGGGTTAGCATATGGATGCAGAGGAACAGACTACCTGGTAATGTAGCTATATAGGGTATACATTGCCAAGTAATAATTGTATTAGTATTCTATTGCTACATGACAAATTACTACACATTTAGTGGCTTAAATCAGCACACATGTATTATGTCACAGTTTCTCTGGGTTAGGAGTCTGGGTATGGCTCAGCTGGTCCTCTGCTCAGGGCTGCACAAGGCTATAATCAAGGTGTCAGCTGGGCAGCATTTGTATATAAAGGCTTGTCTGCGGGAAAATATGCTTCCAAATTCATTCAGGTTCTTGGCAGAACTAATTTCTTTGCATTTGTAGAACTCCTGATGACTTGCTTCTTTATTAACAGAGAGAGTCACTGGCCTCAGAAAGAACCCATAGGCCTTTCACTTGATTAAGTCAGGGTCACCTAGGATAATCTTTCTTTTGATTAACTTAGAATCAACAGGCCTTATTTACATCTGCAGAATCCCTTCACCTTTACCATATTCTATTGGCTAAAAGCAAGTCACAAGCCCTGTCTACACTTAAGGGGAGGGGATTGTGCAGAACATGAACACCTGTGATTTGGAATCACGGAGGGGGTGGGATGGGGAGGGGACCTTCCTACAAAATTTTGTCATACAACTCATCTTAAAACATATTGGTTTAAACTTTTTTTTTTTTTTGATGTTATATCCTCATGATTCCATGGGCTAGTAATTTGGGCTGGGTTTAACTGAGCAGTTTTGTTGTTGTTGTTGTTGTTTAAGATTTATTTTTTAATTTATTTTAGAGAGGGGAAAGAGAGAGGGGGCAGTGTGGGGGGTGGGAAGGGAAGAAAGAGAGAGAGAATCTCTAGCAGATTCCCTGCTGAACATGGAGCCGGATGTGGGGCTCAATCCCACGACCCTGAGCTCATGTCCTGAGCCGACCCTGAGCTCATGTCCTGAGCCAACCCTGAGCTCATGTCCTGAGCCAAAATGAAGAGTCAGACACTTAACCCACTGAGTCACCCAGGTGCCCCTAGCTGGGCACTTCTGCTGTCACACCTGAGGTCACTCACATGATTATAGACAGCTGACAGATTGGCCAGGAGCATATCCGTCTAGGAGGTCTCAGTGGGGACAGCTTGATGTGGCTCCATGTGGTCTCATCTTCCAATGGAAAGATTTGGGCTTCTTCACATGGCAGTCCGACAGCAGCCAGAGAACAAGCCCTTGTGTGCAAGTTATTTTCCAGCTTGCATTATGATTTCTAATATCCCATTGGCCAAAGCAAGTCATCTGGGAGAAGCTTGAGTGTGGGAGGAAACTACATAGAGGGAGATGGGATTCATTAGGGGTCAATACCGTAACAATCTACCACAATAGCATTGGGAGATGCAGTCAGAAATCCTCTTGCTCAGCTGTGGAAGAAGGGCCAATAATTACCCATCTCTAATGGAACAGGAAGACTATGTAGCCCACAAAGCAATAGCAGCTAAAAGTCCTCAAGAAGAGAAGCCTGTCTCCAAGTTTTCTGGATGGTCTGGGCTTTATGGGTTTCATATATGACTCTAGGTAGAGGGAGGGACCTTCTTAATTACAACTGACATTGGACTTCTCAATATATTGGCAAATGCATATTTGGAAATGGCTTTAGTTTGACTTAAAAGAAATAAAGCATAAGAGGCTTTAGCAGTAACTTTATGATAACTGTATTTTTACTGGGATCTTTATAATTTGAAATCATAACAACTTGCTGCACATTTCACATGGTGATCATCCCTGGAAAAGCTCTTGCTAGCCTCTTCCTTATAGCTCCATTACTCAAACTAGGTAAATCCCAGCATAGACAAGAATCTTTTAATGCCAATATCCAAACTCCTAATAACTGCAGTCATAAAGGCCACTGAAATATCTGCATCATAGGCAAAAAAGAATGAAATCATAGAATTTAAAATGAGAAATTATGAGCAAAATAACAAAAACTTTGAGATTTTACATACATCCTGAAAAGAGAAAGTGGATGAGAAAAGAAAATGGGAGAAAAAAGTATGGCGCTCTTCTTCCTTTTCAGTTATACCTGGATTCAATAATAATATTTTTTTAAAGATTTTGTTCATTTATTTGACAGAGAGAAACACAGCTAGAGAGAGAACACAAGCAGGGGGAGCGAGAGAGGGAGAAGCAGGCTTCCCGCCGAGCAGGAAGCCCGATGCGGGGCTCGATCCTGGATCTCCAGGATCATGACCTGAGCTGAAGACAGAGGCTTAACCACTGAGCCACTCAGGCGCCCCTAATAATAATATTTTTTAAACATTAATTAAAATTAGGTGGTGTATTACCTTACACCAGTTTGGTCTTTCACATAGGTTCTGTGTTGGTGGGTATTGCGAACTTCCTGTCACTGAAATTTGTGAGAGGCATAGATTTCCTCCACAACCTTTCTGCTGAGTAGTATGCTACAGCTAAAGGAATCCCAATGGAATGCTTCCACACATATAAATATGTGTTAGCAAACAGGCACATGAGAATTCATACCTGTGCCTTAGGCTCAGAAAAAAGACTATAGCCTCTTGGATGGTTGAAGGCACCAATATTCTGACAGTAGAATTTTATTCTTTTTAGCCTAAAACTCAACTGCATCTTCTTCTACTGGATCATGCAACAGACTTAGCTGTGCTTCTCTTAAGTGTTGGCATACAGGACCTGAAGGAATCGTAGACTTGAGGTGTTACTCTGATGATAGGGTGTGGACTTGCCTAGTTCTGACACCCTATATCTTGAACACCATATGCCCCTGAAGATCTGTTTCTTATAAGTGTAATACACAAAGGCACTCTTGAAAAATTTGATACATTAGAGACAAAGTTAGAATCTTCTCTATGATAGTCCTCAATCTCAATTTCATTCCCAAAGGGCACCACTATTCTATGTGAGTCTTCCTACAATTTTTCTGTGTTATATACTTAAATATGTACTTGTAAACATTTTTTTAAGATTTTATTTTATTTATTTGACAGAGAGAAACACAGTTTGAGAGGGAACACAAGCAAGGGGAGTGAAAGAGGGATAAGCAGGCTTCCCGCTGAGCAGGGAGCCCCATGTGGGGCTCGATCCTGGGTCTCTGGGATCATGACCTGAGCCAAAGGCAGTCACTTAACCAACTGAGCCACCCAGGCGCCCCTGTACTTGTAAACATTTCACATTTTGCTTAAGGTCATGCTATTCCAAAATGTATTTTTTACTTTTTATCTCCCCAACTTTTTATTATGAAAGTTTTCAAACATATGGAAAGTTGAAAAAGCATTAGGCCTTATATACTCTATACCTAGGTTCAATAATTGCTTACATTCTGCTGTATTTTATCTTTTTCTATAAATTCATATATTTTACTGAATCTTTTAGAAGTATACAATGATACTTTTTTTTTGAGAGAGAGAGTGCATGCGCACATGCCTGTGTGATGGGGTAGGGGTAGGAGCAGAGGGAGAGAGAATCCCAAGCAGACTCTGTGCCCAGCATGGATCCCCACATGGGCTCAGTCTCATGACCCTAAGATCATGACGTGAGCTGCAATTGAGAGTTGAATGCTTAACCTGCTGAGCCACTCAGGCACTCTAATACTTCATTCTTAAGTAGGTCACATGCAGCTCTGAAAAATATTTCTGTCATTGAAACATATTACCAGATCCTCTAATTTTGATTCTGAAAGTGTTATACAAACTTTGAGAAAAAAAGAGAGCATAAAGAAGAAAAGGAAAAGCAGAAATAAGACCATCACCCAGAGATAACTCTACTCACATTTTGCTCTTTAATTTTTTTTTATTTTTTTATTTTTTATTTTTTTAAATATTTTATTTATTCATTTGACAGAGAGAAACACAGCCAGAGAGGGAACACAAGCAGGGGGAGCGAGAGAGGGGGAAGCAGGCTTCCCGCCGAGCAGGGAGTCCGATGCAGGGCTCCATGCCAGGTCTCTGGGATCATGACCCGAGCTGAAGATAGTCGCCCAACCAACTGAGCCACCCAGGTGCCCCTAATTCTTTTTTTTAAAATATTTTAT
>PITA01001367.1:0-199270 GCA_004023965.1 Spilogale gracilis
ACCTAAAGCGGGGAGCACTGGGTGTGGGGAATGGGGAATGAATCTTGAAACACTGGAAAAAAAAATTTAGTAACAATAAAAAAAAAAAAAGAAATCAATGGCTAAAATAAGATTATTAAATTACCCAGGCTTTCTGTGATCACAATCACCATGGAAAACTTAAAATCAACTGCATCACTAGATTTTGACTTCCAAAATCATTAAATAATATTTGCGAGTTAAAACCTAGATGGTTTCTATAAATGTATCATCAAAATACAAGTTAGCTATGGATTTTATATCATATGGATGTGAATTTATACTGTATCTATTCTGCATAAGAGTCCATTCTGAAGTTGAATCTTTAAATTCCTCAGGATACCTGTATGGCTGAGACTCTGGGTTAGATAATTCTCCCAGATCTGTTTCCAACCCCTGGATTTTCAGCTGGGGGACAGGGTTGGCAGTGACTCTTAGAGTGGAAACCATCTAGCAAGTTTTAAATGATTTTGAATTGCTGCCTACTAGTAGTAAAACCCAAAATTAACGAGACAAAACTGATTTGAGAATTGTGAGTTTGAAATATACCAGAAGCCCCACATCCACTGTCCTGCCCACTCAATTTAACTCATTCCAGAAAGTCATTCTTATTTTTTTAATCGCTATTTGCATTACAAATTTTCACAAGACTGATTATTTATATTAACCAATTTCATTTCCTTTTACCTAATTTATTAAGAGAATCTCAAGTGACTTTAATCCTCACAAGGGTTATAAGTGATTTCCTGCTTCTGTTGATTTAGAGAAAATGTACATCCCTTATGCTTATTCTACAATATTGTAATTAGACATCATTTTGAAGTATAGTTTTCCTTGCTTTTGATGGTGATATCTGCTTCCAATATGTAAAAGAAGTGCTTTTATTTGGCATGAACTTATTAGGAACTTTCTAGAAACAGGTGTTGTTTATACTTTGTTTTAATTTTTTTTCTTAAGAAGTATTCAAAATGAAGAATGCTATTTTACCAGGATTCACGTTCTTCTATGAAAAGGAGGAAAAAAAGGCAAATACCAGGAGAAAAAAATGTAGAAAACTCTGCTGTAGCACAAACAGCTATTTCTGTGTTTCACAGAAGAATAAGGAGTTTGTGAGAACATTATGCCCGTAATATCACACATTCAAATGAGAGTCTCTAAACAGTCTTACAATAAGCCTCTGAAACGAGGAATTGGCTGAACATTATTCCCCTTCCCAGCGCTCCTCCCCTCTCCTGGTCCCACCTCTCCTCTCCCTGTCAGTTCTAACTAGCGCCGGTTCAAACTGGCTGGTTCTGGTGTTTGCAGCATCCTTCCTCTCTTTCTCTAGGCTTTTGTTCCAGTTACAACACAGCATGGCTTTTTGCTTCCATGTAGCTTGTCCAATTAACCCACAGACCGAAAAACATCCTGGTGTATCATTCAATAACTTACTGATGACGGAATTGTCTGAAAAGATCCTATTAACCTGAAGCAAATATAATTGCCTGTGTACTATTTATCATCACATATATCTGTATTTTGCCTATTCTCCTGGTTCTGCTAGTTCAATAGCTTTTATCCATTGGCTAACCATAAGTCATTCTGCACAGCTGTTCTGTTTGCTCTTTATGAAGTCCTACCAAAATATTAAAATAAAGACTCTGAAAAGAATCCAAGGAAAGTTCATTCAAATATCCTAACTTTTTCTGTTTTCCCACTGGACAGACAGGAAGAGTAAACAGAAAGTCCTGAGTCACACAACAAAGGGAAAACCGGAAAATATCTCTGATGCAGTGGAATTATTTTAAGCAATGCACTGCTTTTAGAATCAATTATTTTAAGTACTGAATATGTCCCTTCTGTAACTGTACCTTTGGGAAGGAAAACGCTTTCAAAGCAACTTTTGTTTTCAGAATAAGTATATAACCAAAATCCAAAGGAAATAAAAGCTACTGAAAGCACAGAAATATTATATATTCTGATGAAATAAAAATTAACATTATTTAGTTATACCAAACAGCCACTACACCCCATATTAGGTACAGATTCCCTGCTTGGGTTGAGGACTAATATACCAACCTGTTCTGAGTGGAGTGTTGGCCTCAAGCTCCCATATTTCCAGGCCTGTGCATGCATGCATGCATGTGTGCCCGGGGGGGTAGTTAGAGGAACAGAGACAAGATGAAGCCAAGGGGATAAGGCCAGCGACACTTTGATTCTTTCACTCAAGGCTTTAGAACCCCCTTGGATGCTAACATACGCTTAACAAATCTAATGTGATCCACTAAACTAGACCAGCCAAGAGAACTGAACTTGGCCAAACAGTAGGCATCATATACTGGAAAGTGAACTTTTGCACACATGTTTTCTTTGGCCAGTTCAATGCTTTCTTTCTTTCTTTCTTTCTTTCTTTCTTTCTTTCTTTCTTTCTTTCTTTTTTTTTTTAAGATATTATTCATTTATTTGACAGAGAGAGAGAGATCTCAAGTAGGCAGAGAGGCAGGCAGAGAGAGAGAGGAAGAAGCAGGCTCCTTGCTGAGCAGAGAGCCCAATGCAGGCCTCAATCCCAGGATCCTGAGATCATGACCTGAGCCGAAGGCAGAGGCTTTAGCCCACTGAGCCACCTAGGTGCCCTCAATGCTTTTGATAATCTGAATGAGAAAGCCTCTAGGCAGGGCATGTACTCCTTATGTCCCCATTTGTCACCATTCCACATTGCTTTATGCTTGTTTTCATTCATACATTTATGGTGTGTCTGCCCCCCTGAAGGCCTTTAGGTTTGTGATGTAACCTCAGAAGCCAAGTCCTAAAACTTGACATCTCCACTGGCAACCTTCTCAAGCCTGCCTCCAAGCTCTTGACACAGGTTTTCCTCTCTCTTAGGAATTCTGACTCAGAAGTCCATCCACTATGGCAACAGATCTGGCAGAGTGTACACATCCCAGTCTCTCTCCCCAGAGTGTATGTTTATAATTAAACAGAACATTGTGCTAAAATTCAGCCAACTCACCTGGGTATCATCCCTTTGCCAGTAATAGACAAACTAGGAATAAAAAGGAATGTCATCAAAATCATGCATGACTCGTAAATTCAGAGTGAATGCCAAATACACTGTGCTTTTTGAATTTATTTTGGATTCTTCAAGAAAACTGAAAAAACAACACAGATGATGTATCTTCCTTTTGTGATACATCACATACAGATACACACACACACTGAGTGTGCTCCTAAAGCAACTAGTATTTTGGAGAAGAAAGAATCACATTTATACCCAAGTCCTTAAAAGAGAGTGGAGAGTGGAAGATTCTGATCCTATTCACACGGCTTCTGTAAAGTAAATGCAGTTCTTTTGCTTTTCTGCTAGTGCAATAAATGCTAGGAGCTAGTTACAGGAACAGTTCTTAAGGAGAAAAGAAGTCAACAATGCCATTTGAGGGCCTAAAGTAGATAAAAATACCAATATGTATGTTCGGGAAATACGTTATTTCTCATCTACATGAAGACGTGAAGTAACATAAGAATGAGAGGATCTCTTGTCTATATGGGGAACTCAAAAACAGCATCAGTGTTGAACAGTAAGATAAATATGTCCAATCTCCCTTAAGCTCTCTGAGAAAACATGATTTCCTGCTTTTCATGAGGTCACATGGAAATGGTCTAACTTACTAGGCTTTTGTAATGCTCACATGAGATTTCAAAGACAAAGTGTTTTAAAAATCTGGAAATCACTGTTCGAATGTTAGATAAGATATTTTAAAACCAAGTGAAAGGAAGCACTATTCTTCCACCTGAAGAGCACAGGATCTAAATTTCCAAGGAGAAGTTGCTTATCAATTCTAAGTATTACTACAAGGTGAACTAGAGAGAATTTTTCTCTCTAAACTATTGTTGTTTTTCTCCACATTGTACTTTCATAATACTTTATATTCTAGTCCTTTAGGGCAATTCATTCACAATAACATTAATCCACAATATCTCCATAGGACAGGAAGAAATTCAAATTGCATAGAAAGTAAGTAGTGCGCCTAGAATGAATTTCCATTTTCTGACCTTTAGTTAGTGTTCCATTTATTAGGTCCTGGTATGTGAATAATGAACTCGAACTAACCTAATCATCATTGCTCAAAAATTCATTAATCATAGTAGCAAATCAGAACAAAATGAGTAAGTCAATGAAAACCAATACCCTACAACTGCTTTTAAGTGTCATTCCTCACAGAGCTAATAATTAATGAAACTCTGATCCACATTTTGTACCTCACTAAAAATGGGCCTGTTCTTTGACTACTGTGTTTTAAGACATAATTCCAAGGGTTACCCTGACAATATGTTTCTTTTATTGTCTTGATTTAACTTTGTTTTCCAAACTGGAAGATTTGACTTTGATTTTCGAAAAATGGCACATTTGATTTACAAATAAAATAGATCAATCTTCTAGATTAATTTTAAATCCAAGGCTATAGCATTAGAATCACTGATAGTTTTCTACTAGTATAGATTTACTCTCTCACAGACACACACACACACACACACCCAGATATGGGGAGTGTTTCTTGTATCAGTGTCCCAGGTATGTGCCACAAAGAACAAAGATGAGTTCTTCTAGATAGTTTCTGAGTAGAAGATATATTATGAAAGTGAATATTAGAATCATCAATGATACTTCTCCTACCACAGGTGCATAAGCAATCACAGAATTGTAACTTTACCCAGTGTTACTGATTAGTAAAAACCCTGCTCGATCATAGCTATTATTAACAACAAACTGGAAGGTAGACTCAAGGGAAGTAGAAGCGTTAGATGACTTGTCTGCTGTTGTATATCCACATTTTGTGCACAGAAAAGTGCTCAGCATATAATAGATGCTCAATAAAATATTTGTTGCGTGGAGAATTAAGCAGAGGTTCTGCATGGTGGAGCAGAGTCATATGATCCAGAGTAGACTGCAGAAAGCCCTAACAGAAGCATTCAGAGGGGAAGCTTTTCATAAAATGATATCTCTTTTAACACTTAAACATTATCAGCCTCACTGTTATTCTTTGGCTCCAAAAAACATATTCTTCCATATTTATGGTAGTGTGTTAAATCAGGCAACAAAATGCAAAGTCAAAATCAAGCAATTATAAGACTGAGGAAATACAGATAAGAGTAGCTTCAAGTTAATCAAAATGGATTTTTCAGAGCAGTAAGTACTTACAACTGGAATAAAAACCAGTAAATAAAAAGCTGTTTTTGTCTTAATTGACATTAAACATTACTGAATGACAGCTCCAATAAAACTATTTTTATTTCTCCGTCTTTCTCAAACAGGCTGTTTGGGATTTCCAGTTCAAGACACACAATGGCTTCATGAGAGGAAAGTCCATTCTAAATACAGACTGATGGTGGGGTTAAAGACAAAAAGTGGAAGGATTCAAATTTACAGTACAGGGAGGGTCAAATACAATCAAATATTTTCATGACTCAGAAATGGAACAGAAGTAGTGACTTTGTTGGGCTATGACTTTGGAAGTATGCTGAGCATCAGATATTTTGGCTCCTGCAGAGTAAAAAAAAAATTTTTTTTCACAGGAAATGGGAAACTGCAGGTGGCATGTCATGTTTTGATGCTTTCTTACCTAAACTTCCTGAAAAAAGACCAGAGCAATTTCTGCCAGTTGTTGCTCACATTAGTGTCTTATGGAGTTTTAGGACCAGGTAAAACACCAATATAGCCTTTTTTTTTTTTTTTTAAGATTTTATTTATTTGACAGAGAGAAACACAGCCAGAGAGGGAGCACAAGCAGGGGGAGTGAGAGAGGGAGAAGCAGGCTTCCCGCCGAGCAGGTAGCCCGATGTGGGACTTGATCCTGGGTCTCCGGGATCATGACCTGAGCTGAAGACAGTCGCTTAACCAAACTGAGCCATCCAGGCGTCCCACCGATATAGCCTTTTAATGAGAAAATGAGCCATGTCAGCATTTGGCTCCAAGACTAGATTAACCATATACCCAGAATTACTCAATTATTATAAGTCTGAATTCAAGAATGGGGGCTCTAAGTTTTGGGTGGAAGCCACTGAAATACTATTAGACATGAAGAGGTGATGAAGAAAGGAAAGGAGAGGAAAAGAAGGGAGAGAACAAAACAAAACAAAATCTGCCACTCAAAAGTGAGTCTGCCAAGCAATATCTCAGAACTTAAGAATAAATCTAAAGCAAAAAAAAGGTAATCAATAAAATCAACCATTTGAATATAAATGCACTCTAGATGAAATTAATTTCATGAAACAATCTGATAAAGATCTTAGGAGTATGCTAACAATGACCAGAAATTAACAAAGACAAGGTTATCAGTCAAAATGTCAAGAAGCTATAAAATATGCACAGTCAGAAATGAAATAAGAATAGGTATATTCTTATACAATCCTTGAAATTTAAAAGAAATAGTTATTGAAATTAAAGGATACAATAAATGTAATAACTTTAGACTGGGAACAAGAATGAATTAATGAAAGTAGAGTGAATACTGAAGAACTCACCCAGAATACAATACAGAAAGACACGGCTAAACATTATGAAAGAATATTTAAGGTGTAAGAAAGTATCCTAACACATCCTCCAGAAAAAGAAAATAGAGGAAATGGTAAAGAAATATATGAGGCAATTGATTAAATATTTTTCAGAATTGGGGTACCTGGGTGGCTCAGTTGGTTAAGTGTCTGACTTTGGCTCAGGTCATGATCTAAGGGTCCTGGAATGGAGCCCCACATTGGGCTCTGGGCTCAGCAGAGAATCTGCTTCTCCCTCTCTATCTCCCCTGCCCCACCCCCCCTGCTCCTGCTTTCTCTGCCTCTCTCTCTCAAATAAATCAACTGAATCTTTAAAAAAAATTCAGAATTAAGGCAAAACACGTTATTAGTTGAACTGCACCTGAAGTACTCTATAAATAAATCTAGACCTAAGTATATTGTAATAAAACTGCAGAGCTTCAAAAACTATGGGGGGGGGCACATAAATTATCTACATTAGAATGGCAGATAGGTTGACAATAAGCTTCTCACTGGGTACAACAGATGACAAGAAAGAATGACATGATATTTTCAAGATGCCGAAGAGAGATAGTGCTTAACCTAGAGCTTTATACCCAGCTAAACTATTATTTAAGACTGTGCACAAAATAAAGATATTTAGACATGAAAAGACTAAAATACTTGGCACCAATATACTTGCCAAAAGACTCATTAAAGTCTTCTGGAAAAAGAAAATATTAAACACATCAGGAAGGTGTAATATACAAGAAACAACAGTACCATTGTTGTGACAGATGCATCAAAACTTTTATCTGTTTACTAAAAGAATAAGTGATAATTTTTGTTAAAAAATCTACAAACAACAAAAATTGACAAGATTCTTATTACAGTTAGAAAGAAGACAAAAATAATAACTATTAGCATTGCTATATTTTACAATTAAATATATATGTTAAAATTTATGAGTAAACAATACAATCCACAATTTCTAAATTATCAGAAAACTATAAAAGGCTAAAGAAAACATATTGACTAAATAGAAAATAGGGAAGGAGAAAAATGGAAGCAAAAAAAGGATGATAAGCAGAAAACAAAAAATAATGTAGAATCCCATCTAGTATATCAGTAATCACAATAAACAGATATGGATTAAACTCACTTATTAAGAAAGAGAGAACACCTAATTTAATTAATTAAGAAAACCAAACTATTAACTACTTATAAGAAATTATATCTTAAACAAAAACACAGAAGAGGCCGAAAATAAAGTATGAAGAAAGATATACCATACAAATATACTAAAAACAGCAACAAGAAGACATCTTAGCACTAAGAAAATCAGACAAAATATGATTTAAAAGGAAAATGTATTAAACAATATAAAAGAATACCTATAGTAAAAAATAAAACTGTCAAAAATATATGAAAAGTATAATGTAATCTTAAAACATATCTGGCAAATATGACAGAATTAAAAGGAGATAGTGAGAAATACCCAATCAAAATAAAAGATTTAAGGGGAGCCTGGCTGGCTTAGTTAGAAGGGCATGAGACTTCTGACCTCAGGGTCTTGAGTTTGAGCCCCATGTTGGGTGTAGAGATTACTTAAATAAATAAATACAGCTTAAAAAAATAAAAGATTTATAATATTTCTATCAGATACTGATAGATCACACAGATAAAAATAGTAAGAATAAAAAAGTTTAAACAAACAAAAAGCCTTGGTAACAAGAGAAAATATTTACAGAGATTGACTAGATACTAGATTCCTCTGAAAATCTCAAAAAAATTTTTTAAATGGTCACATATACTAATTGTGACCCAATATCATTAAATTAGAAATCAGCAATAAAAAACTAGTAAAAAATAAAAACATAGTAAAAAAATACTTTAAATGTGCTCCCAAATTAATTCAATAAATTAAAATGGAGATTACAAAATGTTTAGAAATGACAACAAAACTACCAAACTTTAATGGAAAGCTGCTACAGTGAGATTTAAAGTTAATTTATAGATTTAATTTTATTTACTTACAAAAAAAATTAAAAAGTCATTTAATTCAAAAGCTAAGTAAAGAAAAAAGTAGGTAGAAGAAAATAAATAACAAAGGAAGGGCAAACTGCTGGAAAAAATAAAGACAATAAGCAAAACCATAAGCTTGTTCTTGGAAAATGTCAATAAAATAGATAAACCTTGAGAAATCAAGAAAATAGGCACAAATAAACAACATGGGGTATGAGAAAAGGAAGATATTTACAGGTACAT
This sequence comes from Spilogale gracilis, assembly GCA_004023965.1. Lineage (NCBI taxonomy): Eukaryota > Metazoa > Chordata > Mammalia > Carnivora > Mephitidae > Spilogale > Spilogale gracilis. The sequence continues at coordinate 8,773 of PITA01001367.1, forward strand.
CTGATGTCACTTTAAAAAAAGTCACAGAATAAGATAAAATTTAAAAAAAATTTAAAAAGTCACAGAGATATAAAATATTCACATTAATAAATTTGAAAGTTATAGAAATAGGTATGGGTTTATATACAGATAAAATGGTGTGTGCATGTGAGAAAGAACACCAAGACTAATGCTAGAAATAAAGAGAAATTTAAAAATTAATAATCTAGTAATAATTAACTAAATTTGATCCACAATCTAAAATATAAAGCCTAGAAGAAATCGAAAAGGTTGTTTGGGAGAACAATGCAGAATATGGTCACTGTCCTTTTCCACTAAGAGTGATGATTCACAAAGTCCGGGGTATAAAAGAATCATTTTGGAAATTATTACAAATGCCAACTATCAAGCTTAATCATAGGAGATTCTAATGCAAGATTTTAGAATAACTTTATTTATTTATTTGTTTATTTATTTATTTATGTTTGTTTGTTTATCAGAGAGACTGAGCGAGCCAGAGAGCATAAGTGGAGGGAATGGCAGAGGGAGAGGGAGAAGCAGGCTCCCCACTGAGCAAGGAGCCCAATGCAAGGCTCGATCTCAAGATGCTGGGATCATGACCTGCGCTGAAGATGCTTAACCATCTAAGCCACCCACGTACCCCTAGAATAACTTACTTTTTTAAAAAGATTTTATTTATTTATTTGACAGAAACACAGCCAGAGAGGGAACACAAGCAGTGGGAGTGAGAGAGGGAGAAGCAGGCTTCCCGCCGAGCAGGGAGCCCGATGTGGGGCTCCATCCAGGGTCTCCGGGATCATGACCTGAGCCGAAAGCAGTCGCTTAACCAACTGAGCCACCCAGGCGCCCCTAGAATAACTTATTATTATTATTTTTTTATTGTTACTAAAAATTTTTTTTTCCAGTGTTTCAAGATTCATTCCCCATTCCCCACACCCAGTGCTCCACGCTTTAGGTGTCCCCAGTACCCACTAGAATAACTTATTTTTAACAAGCATTCCAGGTACCTCTGATAGAGTTGGTTCTCAAGCCACATTCTCAGAAACACTGCTTCAAGACAAAAGACATTTGAATATCTACCTATGAAAGCTCAGTACATCTTCCTAACTGTGGTGAACACATACTTTATGCATGTGTGTGTGTGTAGAGGTAAAAGTACAGATTCTGTTGTACCCACAGAATTAATAGCTAAAGCCAACTACAAAATAACTATTACAAATTGCATGCCTTTTCTTCAGACTTTTTTTTCTGTTGAACATATGGACTATGAATTTCCATATGTTTCAAGGGCATAATGAATTTCTCCTCTCTATATTAGAGAGCAAAACTTGCCCAAATATATTAGAGATATTCTGTTCACTCCACTGCTACCAGTCAGAGCCCAAGGAGTATACATGTAGTGAGTACTAAAGGGAGGCACAAAGCCCCAGAATCCTAAGTAAGACTACTCACTCTCAGGTTGCAGGAGTGAAGATGTCAGTCCCTACTTGGGAGCAGCAGACTGGCCCAATCCCACGGATGCCAGCCAGAGTGCAACTGCCAATGAGTGATCACAGAGGACTAGGCTGAGCATGCCCTTGCATTTTTCCCTCAGAAGGCTTACTAATAAAAGTCTCCAAGAACCTAAGTACAGCCACAAGAAAAGGCCAAGGCATCCCAGAACTGCAGATTAAGTTTCCACGGCCCAGCAGAATGAAGCCCAGTTCAGCTAAGATCAAATATTCCTCAGTTATCTGTGTGGGTGGACTGAGATTCATACCCCTGACATTCCAGGCAGGAAACTTAAGGAAAGCAAAAGGGGATTGGAGGCAGGGCACTTAAAGGAAATGGCGAGCAGCCTGATACTGCACACAGTAGGTGAATGAAACTCAATACTGAAGGCTTTCAGACACTAAATCCAGAAGTTTTGACTTTAAGCTAAGGTTACAGGGAACCATCACAGGTTTGTGAATTGGGGGTGGGATACAGAATCAAAGAAACATACTTGTGTTGAGAAATACAATTAATGTGAAAAATGTATTTGACAGAAAAGGCAAAAGACTGGGAGAACACTAAGTAGACTGACTTTTGAAATAATCAAAGATACGATTTTGATTGTGTGTGTGTGTGTGTGTGTTTACGTGTGTATAAAACTATAGAGACAATCTTCTGAATGAATCAGCTCCACAATGCTTAGCTAAATGGACCCAAGAGGTTCTATCATTTAATCCTCCAAACAAGTTGATACATAGGTCTCATTATCCCCACATTAACATGAGGAAACAGCCTCAACAAAGTTAAGGAACTTCCTCAAGTTCACGCAGATGCATCATCTGTTGCTTGGACAACTGCAAAATGACTTAGTGTTCCTGCTTTCATCTCAGAAGTTAGTGACCCTCTGCAAAGTTAGTCAAGTGAGCTCACCCTTCTGCACAAACCCCACCAGCAGCTTCCCCAGGCCTTTGGAGGAAGACTCTACTCAGCTCTCTCACATCTCCCTGACCTCTTCTGCGACCACTCCCCCACCCCCATATTCCAGAATCATGCTCTTAACTGTTCCTCATATAAACTTCAGCACAGTGCTTGCTTTTTGCTTTTCCTTTCATCTAGAATACTTTCCCCCAGTTATATGCATGGCTCTCATCTTCATTGCCATCATATCTCTGCTCAAATGAGACTTTTTCAGATAGCCCCCTTCCTGAGGGGAAGTGGTTCCACATAAAGTGCCTCAGCTTCTGCTACTCTCCGTCCTTTTGCAACTGCTTTATCCTTTTTCATTGCACTTCGTCCCAACCTGGTATGGATCCTTGTCCCCTGCCACCACTACCAACAACTATAAACACCACAAATAAAGGAATTTTGTCTGTATGTTTACGGCTCTAAACAACATTAAGAACAGGACCTGACAGAGTATGCATTCAATAAATAAATGAATCAATGGAGCCAGGTCTCTAATCCTGATGTAACAAACTTGAAAAATCATGTTTTTTAAGTAAACCAAATGATTTCAATAGGAAGTACATTTTAAATGTTCACTTATAATCTTTGATAACAGAAATTTGAAACTACGCATATATTTAATAGCTGTATTAGTTACTAACTCTGAAATGCAAGGTGTGATTATTTCTGACATGACTAAAAACTCTCGTTTCATTTTATGTAATCATTATTCCAACTGTCCATATCAGTTGTGTTACCAGCAGTGATGAGCATGACTTTCAATGTGCTGCTATGAAAATGTTCTCTATAGTCCAGTCATTCTCATCTCTATGTATGTATAGCCACCACACACCAATCTTAGAGTCTCTGATGATTTTTTTTGAATCTGAAAGCTCTTCCCAACACAAATCCCTGTTTACTTTTTATAACATTGCATTCTATTGTGACTTAATATCCTCAAATGCTCATAACTGAGATACACTTAGGGATCTGTTTGTTTCCACCTAAGAGAAAAAAAAATATTGAATCACTATTTTAAAGGTATCATTGAAAGTTTTAAAAAGGGGGCACCTGGGTGGCTCAGTTGGTTGAGCGACTGCCTTTGGCTCAGGTCATGATCCTGGAGACCCAGGATCGAGTTGCACATCGGGCTCCCTGCTCCGCAGGAAGACTGCTTCTCCCTCTCTTACCCACCCTGCTTGTGTTCCCTCTCTAGCTCTGTTTCTCTTTGTCAAATAGATAAATAAAATCTTAAAAAACAAAATTTTAAAAAATATTTGCTATCTTAGAGATTGTGTTTTTCTGACAAATTAAATAGCTCTCTCCACAAAACAGTACCCAGAAAAAGAGGTATCAATCAAAACAATTGAAAGTGGGTTTTTTCTTTATTTCTTTTTTTAACAACCAAGAAAGCCCATCTCTACTAGCAAATAGAGACTGAGTGCAAAAACCTTCAGCTTAAAGACAAAACCAATTAAGATGAATAGATAACCAGAGTTTATTGGGGAAAAGTCTTTTGGGAGCTCTGAGAACGAGAGTTTGGAAAGAGTGCCTCCTAGTGGGTCGACATACTCATCGTAAGACTGATGAGACGGAAAAGTACCTTTTACGTAAAAATGAAATGGGATATTTGGGAAATCATACTACTAACGACAAAAAATTCACAGCCTTGCAAACTCATTTCCTAGCAAGTCACCACTTCCTTGAATTCTCTCACCTGCTAAAATGATTACATACAGATTTGTTCATGAGGAAAATAAACTAAACTGGCGAGCAACGCTTGAGAAATCCTTTCCAGGAAGTGGAAAATTTATAATAATTTACATGGGAAAAGCAAAGAAAACAAAGAGAGTAAAGTAAAAACATAAAGCCAAAGTTCACGGTTCTCCTTGCTGTTCCAACTTTGTCGCTTTATTCCTATGGATCATTTATTTTATGACCAGTAAAATATTCGATTAAATTTTAAGATACCAGGTGTCTAAATTTAGTTCAGCAAAAAATTGCCAATGATTTTTCTCTGGGTCAGTATATAATAGAGGCTTTTCAAGCATATGGCTGCCCAAAAATAGTTATGTCATATTTGTCCATTAAGTAGGAAACATACCTGATTGTGAAATATCAAATAAGTAGGAATGGACAATTATTAATATATTTTCCTTTAGAAATTGTGTTGTCAATATAATTGCATGTTTGCTGAATCATACTCTAATTTCTATACTTGAATTTGTCATTTATATAAAGTTTAGCACAAAAGCATTCATAGCAACAAAAAGTTATTTTTTCTTACACTTTAGGATTTTGAAAGATTTACTAATTAAGAATTGTAGTACTCTTGGGAAAGCAAACATTTTTGGTCTAGTGAAATTTAGCCATTGGGGCAGCAATACAAGACCTGAAACAAGAAAAAAAATTTGTTTTATGGAAGCCACTTAACTGAGTTGGATGAGTCCTTGAATGAAGAACTAATTGATCCCTTTCATATCGTTCTCTACTCTAAATCTTCACTATCTCCTCACTGAAGGTAAAATTATAAGCTTCTTTGATACCTGGACTTTGATGATCAGCTCCTGCTTACCAGGCTAGCCTCATCTCGCACTTCTGCCCTATTTTGCTTTACATCCGGTCACCCTAAACTGCTGTTCGATCCCTTCTCCATCAACACATGACACTCTGGCAGCATTACCTGTTTTTACCAATGCCACTCGCTGTACCTGGACACATTCCAGGAAGTATCCCTTCTACCCCTCCTCCTTTCTTCATCTATCAAAAGTTTATTAATCCTCCCAGCTCATGCTCTTTCTCTCAAATAAATTAATAAAATCATTTAAAAAAGTTTCTCCTCTCCAAATCAGGCACCATTCACCCCTCGTCCCCAGCCCCATCAGCACCCACAGAGGGCACTCTGCAAGTTTCCTGAGTTAAACAGTCTACATTATATAGGTGCTTACGTTGTGAGAGAGATATTCTTGGGCATCTGGATAAAACTAGTAGACTTGAAACCCCAGTAATTCCTTAAATGGAGTAATTATCAAATGGAGTAGTTTATAAAACTGGAAGCCCAAGTTGATTAGAGCAATAAAAAACTTACCATGTAAGCAAAGAATTATAGTTTCTACCAGAAATATGGATTCATGTAAATCTAGAAATAATTCTCTAATATTTAAAAAGTAAGAGTTTGGCTAACACCAACTTTTGGCCCCCCCTCTTTTTTTTTTGGTTAAAAAAAAACCATAAATGCTCACACAACAAAACAATACCATAACACTTACACAAACTCATACATTAAATACTGAGTTATAATACCATAGGCACAAAGCCACCAGAATAATGAAAGAATATTGCCATTTGGTCAGTATAAATTTGGAAGACTGTGCAGAAAGCTTCCTGGACAAAGAAGTCCACAATAAAAACAATTTTTTTAAAAAAGTTGGCCTTCTCATTCACTATATCTGTTTGTTTTTTTCATAGTTTGCCAAAGGACCCATCACCTGCCTCTAGCAACATATTCATTTTGTTAGACCAACACCAAGAGTAAATATTGGCATCAAAGTTCCTAGTGAGAAAGTTGTCCATCTGACCTGCAGCTCAGGAAGCTGTTGCATCAAGAATCATACCATGATCTCTCCTTAAAATAGTACTGATAAGAAACATGCTTCTTTGCCAAAGAGTTTTAGACAAACCATATTGAAGAAAAAAGAAAACCAAACAACAAAAGCATAGGTATATATATTATTGTAAAGCCTGTGCACCAGCGGTATCCAATTACAGGGAAGCTAGTTATAAATACAGATGCTTGGTTCAGTGGGACAAGGTGGACAGATACTCTGCATTTCTAATAAGTTTCCAAACGATACTAGTGCTATTGGTCTGAAGATCATATTCTGAGTAGGGAAGGTTTAAATACTTGGCAACACAAGTAAAGGAGCAATGAACTCTGCTTCAGGGGAAGGTTATCTCTAGAAAAGCCACCGAGAGAAGGTGACAATTGTACCGAATAAAGGGACAAAGAGCTCTAGTCAGAGGAAATTTCAAAAATAAAGATAATACAGCTCTGAAAATATGCAACATGATTAAGTCACAGTAAGCCAGCAAAAGCATTAAATGTATGGAATATGTGTAAAGAGTGCCGAGAGACAAGGTCGGAGGTATAAACTGAGGCCAGGTTGGGACTGTTGCACACATTTGTTGTACACAGCATCATCAAGTTCATTCATATGCACTGAAGAGACCCTGTAGGAATACTGGATTTCAAAACAATTGTTTTAATTGGATATATTTGATATATATTCTATATATACACATATGTGTATTTTGATATATAACAGTATAAATTTAAGGTGTACAGCATATTAATATGATACACTTGTATACTATAATATGACTGCTATTGTAGAGATATTTAGCACTCTTACCATATTATATAATTTTCCTTTCTTTTTAGTGATAGGGATAAGTTTTAGTCTCCTAGCAAGTTTGATGATTGCAGTATGATATTGTTGTCTATACTCATTATATTATGCATTAGCTTTTTTTATTTTCCTGAAGAAAAACAACAGAATGCCAATATTTCAGAAAAAGAATTTTGACATTAGCAAGGGAATGGGTTGGAATGAATAAATATGACCAGGCAAAAGGTTATTTGAAATAGTTTAAGAAAAAGATGTTGAAGCTTTGGACTACAGTAGTGGCATTTAAATGAATTCATCTTAAATGAAGAAAGGAAAGCCTCTGAAAGACATGTTGTGAATCTCCGTGTGGCACAGATATGAGACCACCCAGAACAATCCATTCTCCCATGTTTTCATGGTATAGAGTTATGGCCGGGGGTGGCTGCCCACAAGAGAACTCTTGTAGCCAGCAGAATGTGAACAAAAGTGTTGTGAACTTAGGCCTTGCTTAAGAGTCGATTGTTGTCCCTAGTCTTCCTGTATCCCCTCTCCTACTAGCTAGAACAATGATATTGGAGGTCATATGTTGATGACAGAAGAGCTACTGTAGTCACAATCTCTGGAGGGTGACGTGCATGTGAGATGCCTGTTTGACTTGGGCACTCATCTCAGACTGTTTAAGAAAAAAAACAAAGCAAAACAAAAAAACAAAATAAGGCAAGGTTCCCTGGCTTAAGTCTTCATTATAATGGATATGTATTTATTATTCTGTGTCTTGTTCCAGCAGCTTAGTGTTAGCTTTTCACTTCCAGAGGATTTAGTGGTTTAAGTAGTGAGAAGTGTAAAGAATACCAGGTGTTTCATAATATCCAAATGGAACAGTACAAATCACAGAGTTGATGTGTCCTTATTCAAATTAAAGAAAAGCAGAAGAAATTGCAGGTCTAGAGAAAAACTATTCAGCTCACTTTTTGAAAGATGAAAGTTAGGGTACTTGCAGGATATCCTGTTGCAGATATCCAGCAGGTTCTTAGACAAACAAGCTTGGATCTCAGGAGAATACCAGAGCTTTGAAGAAGCCAAGTAAGGCGGGGGATATGCAGTAGAAGAAAAGGCTGTTGGTTACAGGACCTGGGTACAAAACCGGTAAGGGGCTAGGGACCAACCAAAGCAGATGAGTAGGGCAAATATGGGTGAGAGTGAATAGAAACTAGTGTCACAGAGTGTTTTTGTTTTTGTTTTTGTTTTTTCAGGACAAATCTCAAAAGAACAATGCCAAGTGAAAAATAGAAACAAGTGCTAAAGAACACACACACAATGTCATTTATAAAAAAGTTAACAACATACAAAAATATGACATGACATACTGCCTAGGAGCACACACATATGTATTAAAGTATAAAAAGCACAGGGGAACGTTCTATGCCAAATTATGCATAATGGGTACACTTCTGTTTTGGCAGGGAGGAAATTACAAACAGGGAGGAACACACAGGGGGATGTTGAATCATTTGATAATGTTTTATTTACTACACTGGAAAGAGGCATATGAGTGCTCACATTTTTAATAGTTTATATATGTCTTATAATAAGATTCTGAAACTAATTAAATGTTAAAATTATATCAAAAGAAGATGAAAAATGGAAAACAACAACTGGATTTGGCAGGGGGCAGTTTGGTAATGATGTTTATTACAAGAGGGGTTTTCGTAAGTACAGAGTTCGGTTAGATTTTTATGGCTTAAAGAAGTAAAATTCCATGTTTATATTTTAAATATTAACTACAACATTTCTGTTGAGTTATTCACTTTGTACAAAACTTATAACTATTTCTAAGTGTTTTATAATGAGAAAATATAATTTTATTCAATAATTAGAGGAAAAGATACTGAGATATAACTTCTCCAATTTATCTAAGAAAACATAAATTTCTTGATTAGCTTAGCTCATTATAGAAATAAATCATAAAAAGTTCATCATTCCTCATTAGCATATTAAAATAAGTCATATCTGATAAAGTTATATAAATTCTAGGGGCAGCTGAATTTAGAATAATGGAAAGTAAAAACTGACTCTGAAAGGAAAACGATTCTTTAAAAATTATTTTATTTATTTATTTATTTATTTATTTGAGAGAGCAAGGAGAGAAGCAGACTCTCTGCTAAGTACAGAGCATGATGTGGGGCTTGATCTTACCACCCCCAGATCATGATCTGAGCCGAAATCAAGAGTCTGAGGTTTACCCAAATGAGCCAACCATGCAACCTATAAAGGATTTTTTTAAAGAGAATTTTATTTATTTATTAGAGAGAGAGAGAGCATGAGAGAGGGACAGCACAAGCAAGGAGGATGGGTAGAAGGAGAAGTAGGCTCCCCATCAAGCAGGGAGCCTGATACAGTACTCAATTCCAGGACCTTATGATCATGATTTGACCTGAAGGCAGACGCTTAACCAACTAAGCCACCCAGGTGTCTCTAAAAAGGATCTTTTTTATTTAAGAAGCCAATAAGCTATTTTCAAAAGATATTGCAAAATAATATTCTATCCAGAATATTTTTTTTATTTATCCTATCAAGTTGTAGTCTCTATCTCTTTTAAGGAAACTATACTCAAAGCTTAAATTAAACCTCACCTGAATCACAGATAAATACATTAAATATTTGTAGTGTATTTTAGCAAAGAAGAAGGTTACTTTGAGGACAAACTTTCATTTTTTAAACTTAGGTTGATCCTAATTAAATCTTGGTTACAATACTGCAAACTTGTTACTGTTATATTCATTTTAAGGTCCAAAAGATCTAGGCACAGAGGCCTTAAGTAACTTAGCTGCCCAAAGTTAGAAAAATAATAAGTAGTGCAGCTGGATTTCAAACTCAGATATAGCTACATTCAAAACAGACAGGCTTTCCACTGATCTTCATACCTACCTCTCAAATGAATTTAGTGACTCATGGACATGTAACATGCAAAAGATAAAATCATTAAAGTAGCCCTACGATTAAAACCTAGTAATGTGGATGTCAATAAAAAAGAACCTCCCTCTGGGAAAAAGATGTTTAGATTATTCTCTCTGGGTCTTCTTTCAGTCTAGTAGATGTCTCTTGTCATAAAATCATTACAGGGATCCTGAAAATCAAGAAAGCCTTCTGGAGGATCATTAGAACCAGAGACGATTCAAAACTCTGGGACTATGGCCTACAAAAATTAGCACCTTTCATGACCATGGGACTGGGCTGATCCAGCACCCAAACCACAGTATCTGTGAGAGCCAAATAGCCTCAGAAAGTCCACTTAGATGTTTGAGTGCAAAGGTTGGAAGGAGACACACTGGGATTTTCTCTACCTCAGTCAAATTTCAGCTTCTGCTATCCCTGGTTGTACAACCTTGAACTGAGTGTTTTCCCCTCCCAGTTGAGCTTCCTCATCTGAAAAATGAGGCAGGAACATACATCTCTCCAAGAGCTATGATAAAGATTAAATAAAAAAAAGAAAAGATAAAGTACTAAGCACAGTAAATTCTTAGCATAGTAAATTCTTACCAATGCTCCTTTTACAAAATGATGATGATGATAAAAATGGTAGAGCGTGAGGAAGAGGAAGACAAGGAGGACTCCAATTCAAAAGTTCAGAGATATTTTCTGAATATCTGCATTTCATAGCCGTTAACCAGTACCCTACTTTCTGCTTGAAAGCAAGCTTCCTATAGCCAAGAGGGTAATAAACAACATAAGACGAGACTCTCTGGCTCATCTAATTATCTAAGGAAAGAAGTTTGTTCCTTTAATTACAGAGATTATCAGGTTTGAAATCTATTTCCTCAGCAGTGTGTTAGAATCGGTACACAGTATAAAGCTTAACTATGTGAAACAGGTCACACCTGTTCATTCTGTTTTGATTCACCAGTCTTGTTTACTTATTTTGAATATTTTGACTGCTAACACATAGTTGGCATAAGTCATGGTAGTTAATTTTTATTCATTCTTTTATTGCAGGTAACTGACATTTTACAAATTTTTGTTGATAATGATTTAGAAAGTCGCTTTTCAATGTGAATAATGCACTGGTATCTATTTGATTATGGACACAGCACTATTTATATCCCCCTACTTCCAAGGAATTACTCACAGCTTTATTTATAAATGTAGCTCTTTGTGGTATTTTCCCTTCCCATTTCTGGAGCCCTGAAAAGGATGGGAATTTGAAATGTTGTTCAGCAAATGATAATTCCCAATTCCAGGAAAGTTGTGGTGAAACAAGTAGCCACTGCTGATAGTATTGTGATTGCCACATCCCTTATGAAAGCAATGTGGCAACAATGAACAGCAAGGTTTGTCCATTCTCTTTGATTTGGTCAGGAAACTATCCAATAAAAACTAAATGAAAATCTACCATTGTCTTCTACTGACTTACAAAAAAACATTATAAGAATGATTCAAAAAATTATGATATACAAATATACATTCTAATGAAATTTTAAAGATCATGAAGGAGCACTGAAAGTACCTGACTTAGCCTTTAAAAAAATAGAGTGTATAAACAGAATGTAAAATAACATAAACTGTGGCTGAAACTATATCAAACATTCGTTCTTCACCTGGGGTGCACAGGGGGTTGCCTGCAGAGTTTCCCAAAATGTCCAGTCTCCACCACAAAGAGAACTGATCAATTTATCTATTGGTGGTAGGATGGTTGAAAATTTATATTTCCTTTAGATTTTATTTAGTATAATGATGATATCAACTTCAAAAGACCTCCTTTTAAAAAAAAGATTTATTTATTTGAGAGAGAGAGAGAGAGCACGCGTGCGCTTTCAAGTGGGGGGAGGGGCAGAGAAGGAGAATCTCAAGCAGACTCCCCGCTGACAGCAGAGTCCCAGGAGGGGCTCAATCCCACAACCCTGAGATCATGACCCAAGCCAAAACCAAGAGTGGGATGCTCAAACAAATGCACAAACCAGGTGTCCTGGAAACATCTTCATATTTTTTAATGGTATTAAATGACATAGTTATTAAAGTATCACTGTAAATGAAATGAAAAATTATTATGTTAAATCCAGGTTTTTAAAAACTGTCATTGCCTTGTTAAATGTAATCATTACTTTCAATTAACTCACTGGAATGGGATTCTATAAGAAATCCCATAAAGTGGCTACAATGATTACTCACTGGGAGGCCAAAGGCACAAACTGCACCCAAACCCCCCTCCACACACACACATTTCCAACTCTCCATGCCCTGGTGCTGGTCCACACCCTAAGAAAATACCTTGGAAATGCTATGAAGAGTTAAAAAGTCTTTGCCCATACCCATCTAAGCAACAACCTGTTACCCCAAATATAAGAGAATTAGAAATGTTTACAGGCTTGAAAATATCAACAAATAATGCTAAGTCTGGCCAAAAGCCTTACCATTACAGTCTAAATGTTTATACATATGTATTATGAAATTCTGAACTATTTGTTACGTGTATAATTATGGTAAAATAAACTGATCTTCTCTTTTTTGGAAGTTAATGTTGGTGATTTTTCTAAAGATGAAGCACAACCATGCAGTTATATAAGGGCAAAGTCTGTGACTGGGAGGCTGGGATCCTCCTCCTCAGAGCATCCCAGTGGAAGTGGGGGAGAGTCGTCCCAACCAGAGGACAGCCAGCAGCCCCCCGTGGGCAGGGCATTGATAACAGTGGCTAATTTTAGAACTCCATGTGTATTTTTTTACTTTGTTCCCACCCCCTTCGCTACCAATCTTACAGTCAATGTTCATTTTTGCAGAGTGCTTTTGCCTTCCTAAAAGAGTTTAGCCTTCAGACACAATGGAAAAACAAACAAACAAGGTCATGGACCTCACCATGCTCAGTTCATGTGGTTCTTCCCCAGATTTCAGAGCAAAGGCCACAGAGATTAATATGTAATACTAAAGTCAGGGGAACTAAACAACCTCTGAATTCTTCAGCCAAACTCCATAGTCATTCAATACAACAAACTTTGAAATAGTTATTTTAACATCAAGGTGCTTTTAAATCAGAATACTGATCATTTTTTATTTTTATTTGTTTTAAAATGATAAATAATACCCTGTAACAAATAATTAAAAATAAATTACCTTAAGCTACATCTGAATATATTACCTTTTCTAAGATTACTTTGAGAGTGCTATCTTGATAAGTCAGTATTTTCTAGGTAATGATCCACAAATTAACAATAATGAATATTAAAAAGAAAGTTAATTATGTTCAAATTTCTCAAAGTTAAAGAAAAAGAAAAAAATTACAAACATTACAATTTATCCAGTTTTGAAGAAAGCATACAGGCAGAGACCATAAAATCTCTTTGTAAACAAATATTCCAACAGTCACTTAAAAAATTCATCTCTTACAAGATTTTAAAGGTAATTAAAACATCACAGTCACGTGACTACTGCTAATTATAAAAGGTTCTTGAAAATAGGTTGTTTTTGTTTTTATTATTGTTAATAAATAAACTTGGATGGTAGACTTGAAGATCTATTTAAAGATTATTAACCACTTGACCTATAAACTTGATGGAAAGGATCGCGTGGCTGCTGGTAAGTGAAAATCAATGAGAAACAGGAGAAATAGCTCTTTTATTAAAGGTTATTAGATAAAGTAATATTTACAAAATTTTTATTTACATGATTTTTAGTAATATACTTGTTATAGTTATGCTTCACTGAGCATAATATCCACATTCTTTCATCCAGAATTAAGGTCAAGCCATTTATCACCACTTAATATGTGACAACCTTAGACAAGCTAAATAAACTCTCTGAGCCTCAGGTTTATCATTTTTTTTTAAAAGATTTTATTTATTTGACAGAGAAAAACACAGCCAGAGAGGGAACACAAGCAGGGGGAGTGAGAGAGGGAGAAGCAGGCTTCCCGCCAAGCAGGGAGCCGGATGTGGGACTCGATACTGGGTCACCGGGATCATGACCTGAGCCGAAGGCAGTCGCTTAATCAACTGAGCCACCCAGGCGCCCCAGGTTTATCATTTTTAAAACAGGGACAGTAACAGGAGCTCACTCACAGATGAGGATTAAACGGGAGAGTCTCCATGAAGGGTTTAGCACAGTGGCTGGCACAAAGTAAAGCTTCATTTAAGGGGGAGGGTTATTCAGCCAAACTTGGATCCATTAAAATAGTCCCATCTTCTACTGCACATACTGAACAAAGGATTAGATTTTTACTGTTAAAGTGACCATGCTAAGAGGGTCTTATTAGGTCATGCCACGGTGACAAAACACTACAGCAGGATAATCACCTACAAAGATTTATGATGTTGAGGCATGACAAAAATATCATGTATCTATGAACCACTGATTTTAGATATTTTCAGATAAAATGAACAGATATATCCTGAAAGTGCCTTTTAGTTGGCTTGGCTTTTTCTGTGGACACTTACATGGAACTCATTCCAGAATGAGGTTTATATAGAAAGGAAGCTCTCTCTTTTTGATTATATTTATAAAATTTCTCTGCCATGGGAAGATGTGCATGAATTGCAATAAAGGTGGCTTAGAAGGCACCTTTAGAGGTGAACAACTCTTAATGGAGGATATCTAGGTTTCTTCATCAAATTTCAATTTCCTGTAACTGAGGAAAAATAATTTGAAGATACATTATAATTTTATTATAATCTTAGTACTACTGAGGGCATTTTACAATTTCACGTATATACTAATCACTATCTCTAAAATTATTTTTATGCTACCACTTTCCGAAGTCAAGCTTCTATTCAGCCTGAGTGCTTAGATAACTTCCACCAAGTCATAAAAGTAAGAATTCTAAGAAAATGGTAAATATGGATATGACAGGGTAATGTAGTAAAAAAAAGTCTACAAATTTAGGTTTATGCTTTGGGCTAGAAGTGAAAGTCATAAGAGCACTGATTCTCTGATTATTGGTGTAATTGCTGCTTCTATGAGAGGGGACACTTTCATCCCAAGTCCAGAGGTTACTGCTTCAGTGATAACTGCTTACCAAGAAGGCACTGGCCCCTCATTTCTGTAAAGCACATATTTTGCCTGGGCCCCAATCACTTATGTGAAAGCACCAACTCCTGGTTAAGTGTGGCACCGTATTTTTACACTGAACCTTTTAATCATCAGAAATACATGTGGAACACAGAATTAACACAGAATGGGGTTAAAAGGGTTGACAGGATAGGATTTATTGCAGGGTTGAGCAGAACTAGCCAGCTACTAAGTGGTTTAGTGGATGTGTGACCTTAAGAAAGTTACATTCTTGGGCACCTGGGTGGCTCAGTGGGTTAAAACCTCTGCCTTCAGCTCAGGTCATGATCTCAGGGTCCTGGGTTCAAGGCCTGCATTAGGCTCTCTACTCAGCAGGGAGCCTGTTTCCTCCTCTCTCTCTGCCTGCCTCTACCTACTTGTGATCTCTCTCTCTGTCAAATAGACAAATAAAAATCTTAAAAAAAAAAAAGAAAGTTACATTCTTGGTGCCTCAATGTCTTCCTCTGTAAAATGGCAATAACTACTTAGTCAGAGGATCATTGTGAGGATTAAACTCTTAAACTCTTAATAGATGCTTCTAACAATATATTTATGACTAGTCCAATTCTCTTCACCAAATACAGAAATGGCCTTCTTTCAATGTGCGAGTTGTTTGAATTTTTCTCATTTCATTCAATATAGAAAATAATTTCTTCAAGATTTACTATATTTGTCTAGTCTTGTTTTTCATATAGTATACACCTAAAAGGTTATGGGGAGTGAAAATATGTTTCAAATGAAAACATCGAAGTCCCAAATTTCTATTATACAAAAACAAATATGGACAATATAGGTCTGAGAACTGGACTTAATTAACCTTGAGCAAAAGATAGCGTTGGCAGAGGGCCAAGAGAAAAGCTTGGTATTGTTACTTAAAATCATAAAGGCTACTCGGGCCTCAAGTTGACTCGGACCCTCCTATCAGCTGCTTACCTTTTTCCTTTCCCTCCCCCTTCCTTCATTATAAAAGGACCTGGTATCCTCACTACAAAGGACAGGCTTGCTGCTTTTTACCAATAGTCTTGATAGGTTAATTATCTCTTTAAATGCACCTGTTACAAAAGGTTCTCTCTTCTCCATAATCATAACGACAAAATTACAGTTTTTATTTATGAAGTACTTACCATGTTTCAGGTACCTCGTTAGGGTGTTTATACACTTTTTTGCACTTTATGCTCATAACAACTCCCTGAGTCTGGCTCCGTATATCAACTGCCACCATCATGTAGCTTGGAATTGAGAGAACCAAGATGTGAAGCCGGGCAGAGGTGAAGCACTGTAGACTTGGCACTCAACCGTGAGGGGTCAATCACCAGGACATTTTGAACTGTCCTCTTATGCATAGGGGTTCTCAACCTAAGCTATTGGAAGAAACTTTTGGGGGATATTTGGAAAATTAACCTCCTGACAAGGGGGAAAAGTCTATGACATTGTTTCTGCGTTCAAAAGATTTATCCTCTTCTGGAGCCTCAGAAAGCTTAAGAACATCAAGGTCAAAATAAATACATAAATACAGGGGGTAGGCATTATATATTCAGTGTGCAATAACAAAATCACTAATATAGCATACGACAAATTTCAAAGTCAGCTTTTAGTGATTCATATTATATTGTTTATATTAATAAAAATTACCATAAGCTAAAATAAACTTTATTCTCCTAGGTAAACTATATGTAAAATGACATTTTTAAAGAAACTTTTATTTATTTGATGGAGAAAGAGAGAGAGTGAGAGAGGGAACACAAGCAAGGGCAGTGGGAGAGGGAGAAGCAGGCTCTCCACTGAGCAGGGAGCTCAATGTGGGGCTTGATCGCAGGGCTCTGAGATCATGACCTGAGCTCAAGGCAGATGCATAACTGACTGAGCCACCTAGACGCCCCTAAAATGACATTGTTGACCAATTTTTAGTTTCTATGGAAATATTAAGGAAATGAATCCAAACCATATCTTTTAATAGATTTTGAGTAAACAAAGGTAACTGATCATGGATTCAGCACATGAGCCCTGGATGGGAATGTTCAGATCAAGAGACAAACTGGTGCTTGCTAATGTTTACAGAATACGAAAGAGTTCAAAAGTTAAATGCCTAGCTGTCACTGGAAAAGTCACACCATTGTCAATACATGAAAGAACTGATATAAATGAAAAGTAGAATTCTCATTATGCTACCTATCCCCTTTTCCTGAAGAACGTCACATAAAAATTGAGTCACTCCAATTTTATAGAATTTTACTTTCCTTGGTAAAGTCACTGAATGTGTTTAAGATGTTATAGTTCTCTATTACAAATCCTTTACCAGGTTTATATGTAGAATGTACAGAAAACACAGTCACTGGAACTTTATTTTTCAATATTAATATATGGCCAGTACTCAGCAACCTCTCCAACCTTGGCTGCAGCAACTTCTTGCTAGACATGTCTCCAAAGGCAAGGGAAGCAAAAGCAAAAATGGACTCTTAGGATTTCATCAGGATAAAAACAAAGGAAATAATCAACAAAACTAAAAAGCAACCTATGGAATGGGAGAAGGTGCTAGCAAATGACATACCAGATATAGGGCTAGTATCCAAACTCTATAAAGAACTTCTCAAACTCAACACCCCAAAACCCAAAAAACCCAGTCAAGAAATTGGCAAAAAGACATGAACAGATATTTCTCCAAAGAGGATACACAAATGGCCAATAGACACATGATAAAATGTTCAATATCACTCAGCATCAGGGAAATGCAAATCAAAACCACAATGAGATACAACCTCACACCAGTCACAAGGGCTAAAATTAACAACTCAAGAAACAACAGATGTTGGTGAGAATGAGGAGAAAGGGGAACCTTCTTACACTGTTGGTGGAATGCAGACTGGTACAGCCACTCTGGAAAACAGTAAGAAGCTTCCTCAAAAAGATAAAAATAGAACTACCCTATGACCCAGCAATTGCAGTATTAGGTATTTACACAAAATATACAAAAACAGTGATTTGAAGGGGCACACGCATCCCACTGTTTATAGCAGCAATGCCTACAATAGCCAAAATATGGAAAGAGTCCAAAATCCATCAACAAATGAGTGGATAAAGAAGATGCGGTATATGTATACAATGGAATATTATTCAACCATCACAAAGAATGAAATTTTGCCACTTGCAACAACACAGATGGAAGTAGAGGGTATTATGCTAAGTGAAATATGTTAGTCAGAGAAAGACAAATACCGTATGATTTCACTCACATGTGGAACTTAAAAAACAAAACAGATGAGCATCTGGGAAGAAAAATAAAAATAAAATAAGACAAAAACAGAGAGGGGTGGAAACCTTGAGACTCTTAACTATAGGAACAAAATATGAGATTCTTAACTATAGGAACTGAACTGGAGGGGAGGTGGCTGGGGGATGGGGTAATTAGGTGATGGGTTTTAAGGAGAGCGCTGTTGTAATGAGCACTAGGTTTTATATATAAATGATAAATCACTAAATTCTACCCATGAAACTAATAATACACTATATGTTAACAAAACTGAACTTAAATAAAAAAAATTTTAAGGGTAATAGTACAAAGATAATCACTAGAATAAAGATAAAAATCTCCCTCAATGCCCAAAGAAAAATAGTAAAGGCAATAGTCATATAGTGAAAAATATGTACCAAATGTAGCATCATATGCACAGTAAATATAATAAGAGCAAGCATAAAGTCAAATTAATAAAGTAAAGGACTCATCTATTTAAAAAAAAGTTCACAAATGAGCACAGGGTAAAAAAGAGAGGCAAACCAAGAACAGACTCTTTTTTTTTTTTTTTTTTTTTGAGTAGGCTCCATACCCAGCATGGAGCCCAACATGGGGCTTGAACCCATAACCCTGAGATCAGGACCTGAACTGAGATTAAGAACCGGACGCTTAACAGACTTAGCCACCTAGGTGTCCCCAGAAACAGACTCTTAACTATAGAGAAGGAACTGATGGTTACCAGAGGGGACATGGGTGGTGGGATGAGTGGAATAGGTGATGCGGATTAAGGGTGCACTTGTGATGTGCACAGGGTGTTGTGTGGAAGTGCTGAATCACTATATTATCACCTGAAAGGAATATTACGCTATCTGTTAATTTAAATTCAAACTTTTTAAAAAGCTATGGTTAGTACCTAGTTAATGCAAGGACCATTTCATACTAGGTTAATGTTACCCTATTTTTAGGAGTTGTTAAGTTCAGATACCTGATGAGAATTGTAATAGGAATAGAAAGGAACACTGACAAGAGAACTTGCCATCACTTTGCTATCAAAAGATCTATTTCCAGGGTGCTTGGGTAGCTCAGTTGGTTAAGTGTTGGTTAATCAAACTCGTGATTTTGGCTCAGATCATGATCTCAGGGTTGTGAGGGGAGCCCTGTGTTGGGCATGGAGCCTGCTTGGGATTCTCTCTCTCCCTCTGCCCCTCCGCTGCTCTCGGCCTCTCTCTAAATATATATATATATTCTAAATGTGTGTGTGTGTGCGTGCGTGTGTGTATACCATAAAAAAATATATATTCCCATAAAAATTAGAGTTTTGGTTAAAAGTCATTTCTCGCTATTAAATATAAAAACTGAAAGTATGTATGTGTGTCTCTGTGTATATATAAACACACACACGCACACACATGCACACACACACATATACATTTCTCTTGCTATCTAAAAGTAGAGGATTTCTAGTAAACCTTTCATAAGCTAAGATGGTGTAAAGCAAAGAGGCAGTTACCATTTTGTAAAAATGGAATCCTCTTCAGATTCCTTTCAGTTAAGGCAAACAGCTACTAAAGTAGGTTTTTTGTAAAAGCAAAGTGGCAAAAAGTAAATTTTCAGATATCAGGAAAACATGTATACACACATCTTTAAAAAGATTCTTCACAAGATCTTGCAAATTGGAAGTACCCCTAATGATGCAATCACATGTCAAAGATAATACTTATACTCTGAATACAAACTTCTTAACTACACTTAAAGCAAAATTCAATTATGTGTGTGTGTCTGTGTCTGTGTGTATATACATATGTATCTCCTCTTCCTCAATAATTAATAAGTTTATATATATCTATACTGAGTATTCAGGTATATGACTTAATTTCCCAACAGAAGTGAATTCTTTCCTAAAAATTTTTTGGGTTATGATTTCAAATAAGAACCTAATGATTTAATAAATTAGGTTAATAATAATAATGATTAGTATTCCATATTCAGCCTCTTTAGAATAAACTTCAGAAAAATCTAAATTCATCCAGTCACTCCCAGACTGAAACCAGCCTCACTGGGAGGACCTGTCATCTCCAAACATTTTCAATCAGATGAGCACTGAACAACCCCAAACACAAAAAATTTTTGAACATGTACTCAAAATATGAATATTATTTATGTATAAAATATATGCATCTATTCTCAGAATTAAATATATATAACTAAACATGTACAAAAGTGGAAATTTTAAAAAGGTTAAGCCTAGAAGTAAAATAAACACTATTTTTAAATGATAATACCAGGCTCATTGTGCTTATTATTTCAAAGTAGAATATACATATAAGGTGAGGTTCTTCATCAAAGTTATTTGTAGGGAACTGTCTTTCAAATAGGCTTTTTGGAGATTACTTATATTTGTTGATGGAAATTCTGTTATAACTGATCAAAATACCGTTGAATTTTGCTCAAAGTGTAGTTAAGGAAGAGTTTGTATCAGAAGTAGAGACCTTGCGTTCCCAGCTCTCAGATGTGTAAGATCTGTACATGTGGTTTTATCATGTGCAGTTCCTTCAGTCTGTAGGCTTTTGGCCAGAATCTTTTGTAATGCACTTGATCAGTTTTTGAGTGCTATTCTGGTTAAAGCTAAAAACACAATCTGTAAATCTAGGCACAAAAAATGCAATTCCTCAAATGGAATGATGAAATGTGAATCAATGTGAATCAAATTATGAAAGTGAATCAACAGGAAGGTCTCCACTGTCGACTGTTATTAAGATGTGGAGTTCTGGGGCGCCTGGGTGGCTCAGTTGGTTAAGCGACTGCCTTCTGCTCAGGTCACAATCCTGGAGACCCAGAATCGAGTCCCACATCGGGCTCCCCGCTCGGCGGGAAGCCTGCTTCTCCTTCTTTCCCTCCCCCTGCTTGTGTTCCCTCTGTAGCTGTATTTCTCTCTGTCAAATAAATCAATAAAATCTTTAAAAAAAAAAAAAAGATGTGAAGTTCAGACACCTCCTCCTAGAAACCTGTTACCACACTTGATATGTGAGCATCTGGCATACAGAGTAACTTGGGTAAATCTATAATTTAAATATCTGTATCACTTATTTATCTTTATTTTAAAACTTATATTTGTCATTTCTTTTGTGTTTTAAATAACTGTATTTCTTTTTAAAATTTAAGATGTAACTAGTCATTACAATAATTTCTTTTCAAACTCCAGTGGATCATCCCGTGTATTTCTGAAGTGTAATCCCCCCATTTTAAAAACCACTAACATAAAGTATGAAATAAAAACTTAGACCTATCTAGGAAATCCTTTCACAGATTTATCCTATTTTTTTTTTCAGCATTACCATAAATGAATCACTCATGGCAAGTGAGTTGATTGTTACGAGGGAACAAGATGCAGGGCAGGAAACTGAGACTACAAAATTTTCTGGTTAGAAATGCAGTCTATGCACATAGACAGTAGGCCAATTATAGTAAAAACTAGAGGTCAGCCATTAAATAGACCGTAAGCCAGCTACACTAACAAGCAAACGATCTGAGTGAGAATAGCAAGTCAGGAACCTCAGCTCAGCAGAAATTAGAACATATAGGTCATTGGAGCTCAGAGACCAAAAGTAAAAAAAAAAAAAAGAAAGAAAATCAAACAAGCAGATGAGAACCTCAAAGTGCAATGGCAAGGCTTCTGGAATGGTAACAAGGTCAAGAAGGCACGAATCAGGAGATCCACTTTAACCAGCACAGAGGTTGGTGAAAGGACAAGGAAACAGATGTGAGGCCCAAGTAACAAATCAATCTAATACTGAAGCAATTTTCTGTTATGGCCAGGAAGTTTCTTGCATGCTTCCTACTGGATCCCTTCCCAGAACTTGGCTAGTGTGATCTTGTACATAGCAGCAGGCAAATTGGAATGCCTGGAGAAAAGATAAAGTAAGGAAGGGGGTGTCAAGGAAATATTCTCCAGATCCTGTACCTCTGTTATGATGCCCCCAACTTCCTGCAGCATTCTGCCCCCCGATTTGTCCTGAAAATCACATTCATATTTTACCTCCTTCCTTAATCCTTCTTTATCCATCTCAACACATCACTCTCCGAATTTCTACAGCAATTGTTTATCCTCTGGCATTTTAATGCAACTGTGTACAGCTCCGCATTTTTCCCCCTTCATTTCATTTGTCACCTTCCCCAAAGAAATTCCAAATAAAAGAGCTATGGATTCATGTTACACTTTGATTTTTGATAGGATATTTCTTAAATGTTGCTGGGAACTCCTTGAATACTATGATATCACTCTTCACCCAAACAAATGCACGGAAGTGTAAATGCACACAATATTTAGTATACAATTAGGTGAGATCAGGTAGCTTACCCAAGATAATTATGATAAAATTCTGCCACTGAATTCAAAGTAAAGGTAAGCAAATAAAAAAAACATGGTTTCTGTAGCAAAATATGATAGGTCTAGATTTATCCAGTTGTGTGAAATATTAAGGACCAGAATAGAAAACACTGGATACTAGTCATTAAAGCACTGATTAGTATCACCCATGGATGGATTACTATAGCATTCATTCATTAATTTACTGACAAACTCCATAAATACCTTCAATATCTCTGCTATCAAATACTTAGCAGACAGTGGGGCAGGTACTAGATGAAGAGAGGGATACAGAGATGAAAAAGCATCATCTCAGCCTTGAAAAAACCCAGACAATATAAAATATTTCAGGGTCATCTAGTCAAGCCCAGAGAAACTGTCCAGCCATTTGATGTTGGGGATGGAGGATGAGTAGTAATTTACCAGGCAAAGAAAGAGAAGTTGCAGGTGGCAGCAGAATCCACAGCAGTAAAGACACGAGACCACGGGATATGGGTGAGAGGCACAGGGAGACTCAAGAAAGAGAAGAGATGGAAGGGGCTACTGAGCACGGCTTGATGTTGAAGCATACGCTGTGCTAAGGCCTTTAGACTTCATCTTGGAAGGACTGAGGAGCCATGGCCAATTTTTCAGTAGTAAATTAGTAGATTTTATCCAGTTTGGTGGAAAAAAGAAGTATTTATTAATTTAGATGATTATTTAAATAATCACCTAAAGGCAGGCTGTTACTAAAATAATATGAAATCCAACTTAACTGATGCATACCATTTCAAGCTTATTATTTTGTTTTTCAAGTTATCTAGTTTTTGTTTTTTTTTAAGCCAGCTAATTTTTCAAACCATCTTTGAGAATAATTCCAAACACACAGACCATTAGGTTGAAATAGAAATGTCCACAGTATTACATAACGACATACTTAATAAATAATTTGTATTACATAATGACATACCTAATAAATAATTTGCTGATTAACTGAATTTACACTATTTCCCAGTTGTATTTTCTACATGGATCTTACTTAACTCTGAACAGCTGAAGTCCTGGTGGACACAGGTGGTCATTAGGGACCACCCAGCAACAGTCACTTGCTGAGGCCTGTCAGCTCGGCATGCATAGCTCTATACTCTCTGAGAATAGGGACTACCACTTTATTGAGTTATCCATGTCCCAATGGATCATTAGTCTATCAATTCCACCTTTTTTATATTAGAAAACACAAAGCCAAAAAAGAAAACAAACCCTGATCCTTCCTCTCAGATTAGGGTACATTCTAATTTCTTTGTAAAGTGGACCTTACAAATGACACACAGTCCACACTGGATTCCCAACAAAATAGCACTATTCCAAAATTATACTGCAAGTTACTCAAGTACAAGAAAATACAGTTATTATTTAAACTTGTAGAGAGCTAGTATGATTGTCTAATTAGAAAGAGATAAATATTGCTCAATATTTAAAAAAATAAACTTTGGTATGTATTGTAAAACAAACATAAGAAATTTATCTTTATCTGAAATCATGCACGATATAATTTCATGGAAATATTTTGGGGTAATGACTTTCAAATGGATACAGGAAGAATGTTATTAAAAAGAACAAAGATTAGGAAATACACTGGACCACATAATCCTGCAGTGGGGAAGGGAACAGTCTCTTATGATCTAATAGGATTTTTCCATTCTTAACTTGGTTAATCTTAGACACAAAGCAAATAAATCATTCTCGGTTTCTAAAAGTCCATGGTCATACTCAAAGGAAATTAATTCCCTTTGCTAAACATGGTTTGCAAAAACATATTATTAAAGTCAGCTCAATGAAAATTCTAGATTTATTACCAGTAAATGGGATGTCACTTTTCCCCTAAAATAAAGGATTTTCCCATCCCTTTCTGAAGAGTTTCTAACACACAAGTGGCTTTCCAATATTGGGAAATAAATGTTGCATGTGATAGAACGACAAAGGTATGGTGTTGGCAGAATGGAGAGCTTGGTAAACTGAGTGTGATTCCCTGAGTTTTCAGAGGCCAGTCCTTGAAACCTGAAAAAGCAGAGTGCTGCCTTCAGAAAAATCCAGGTACATCATCATTTTATTTATTTTTAAAGATTTTTGTTTATTTATTTGACAGAGGAACAGCGTGAGAGGGAACACAAGCAGGGGAAGTGGGAGAGGGAGAAGCAGGCTTCCCAAGGAGCAGGGAGCCTGATATGGGGCTTGATCTCGGGACCCTGGGAGCAGGACCTGAGCAGAAGGCAGACGCTTAACCGCTGAGCCACCTAGGCGCCCCCATCACTTTAAAATGTAAGGAGAAAAGAGCCTTATTACTAGTCAAAGTGTGATTAAAATTCTTGTCAAACAAGCCACCAGCCACTACTACTTTTTTTTTAAGCCAGCTAATTTTTCAAACCATCTTTGAGAATAATTCCAAACATACAGACCATTAGGTTGAAATAGAAATGTCCACAGTATTACATAATGACATACTTAATAAATAATTTGTATTACATAATGACATATCTAATAAATAATTTGCTGATTAACTGAATTTACACTATTCAGTTTAGTGTAAATTAACTGATTAACTAGTGATTAACTGAAACTACACTACAATGAAAATGAAATGTTCTCATCACTTAAAAAAATTTTTATTTAGAACTGAATTGTAACCTTCTAAATGTAAAAATCAAAGACACGCACTTGACATGGATGCATATATATTAAAACATGGAATTAAACATGCAGGACAAATATATAAATGGAAAATGAGGCATTAGTATTTCTCAGTTAAAAGATAGAGCACTGTAGCCAGGAGGCAACATATGTACCTGGGTTGAGGACAGAACTGCTATGGAAACTCTTCCTCCCAACTGAATAAACTATGTGGAAAGAGTGTGGTCTTTGGTCAATCAGAAGAGTTTGATGAAAGATCAAAGATTTCAAAATCTGTTAGAAAGTTCACAAAGCAGGTATAATCTGTAAGTTTCCAGAGATGGGTGGTGAGAGAAGCAATGAGAAGCAACTGAGGAATGAAGTAAATGGGCTCCATTATGGAACGGGCTCAAAACTGATTTCTGAAAGGAAGAAATGACTTGGATAACTGGTGTGTTGAAGGGAAGGAATCAGTAAAGACTGAGTGACTCAAACCAGGGGGCGTTCTTCCTACACTCCTCTTTTTCTCTCACAGGCAATATCCAATCCAGCAGCAAATCCTATTGGCTTTACCTTCAGGATTAGTGCAAACCTGAGACCCCTTCTCACCACTACTAATCCACTAGTTTAAGCCATCACTATCATTCCCCTGGACTCTTGCAAAGGCGTCTTCACTGTTCTTTGTTTTCACTGTTCCCCACCATCCACTATTCACTATAGTCCATCTTCCATCCAAAACTTTATAATGACTTCTCATTGCATTTATAATGAAACAAAACTGTTCATCATAAGCAATTGGCCATTACATTATCCAACCCCTACTTCTCCCTCCATCCCCCTCTGTTCCCCAGTCTGGCTGTACTGAACTTCCTGCTGGTTTTCAAAGCAAAACCCCAATTACCTGCTAGTTCATTGGACACTGAAATTGAACAGTATACAAGATTAAAAACAAGTCTTTAACCTTGTGTCCTCTCTTAGGAGAATTTGCTCTTAGATTTGAATTACCAAAATGCATATTTGGGAATAACAACAAAAGTGATTTACCTGATTATAGACAAACAAAGGAGTCTAATACAGGCATTTTCAAATTCATCTTCAAAATAAGAACAATAAATATTTGCTACAGAAAGACGGCAGAAATGGCCTGTTGCTGTAAATGAATACACTCCTTCTGAGGTAGGAGATATGTTCACCATCCCTACACTCATGGGAATGAAACAGAAGGGAAATGGTTAAAAAAATGAGAGAGAGAGAGAGAGAGAGAGAGAGAGAGAGAGAGACAGACAGACAGACACAGGGAAAGAGATGGGTTGCAGGTGCCAAAGTATGCCAAATATACCTCTTGGAGCTGGGAAAAGTAAAGGACACAGGGCTCTAGCCTGAGGTGCAAGGTGTGAACAAGAAGAACACAAGAGTCTGCAGGCAACTATTGGCACAAATGACTGTCACATACACCATGCTCAGGGGTTGTGGTTGAGTAAGAAAGTCAGATTCCGAGCATCCTTGCATCCTTTCCCAATGTGTGTCTCATGAAGTGTATTTTCCCACCGAAACAATGCTACAACATGGTGAGGTTTCCTGAATAGACCAGAGAATTGTATCTAATCCATGACATTGCTAGGATAATGCATAATTTTAATAAGGAAGACACTGGCATCAACAAAACACTAATTAAATACCAAAGTGTTGAGCTCAACATTGTATCTCATTGAAAAATATATTTTATATACTTATTATGCATTTATTTGTATATTACAGCCACACTACAGATTAAATATACTCTTGGGAGAAGGCAAAAGAGTCTAAATCCTAATTAAGAAAATTATTTGCATCCTAAACCCCTGAGTACGGTCAAACTGCTAACTTGCACAGTAACTGCAAATCAGAAGTTGATAATTATGTAAGTTGTCTGAGCAAAAGTCAAGTGGGTTCTCACACTCTCCCGAAACAGAGCTCTTTGGTACAAAGGTTTGAAGGCAACGGAGGTGTGGCTAGAGATATCACACCACATGAGAAAGGTAGCTGGATTTCTCACCTTTGGACTAGATGGATACTTGACTGTATTCACTTACTCCATTGGCCTGAAGCTGGCCAGAATCTGAAAAATAGACCTTCCTAAACAGGTAAGGTCAGAACTAAGATGAATCTAACTGCAGGTCAGAACTAAGATGAATCTAACTGCCTTGAATGTTCCTCATTTAAGAATACTCACAAATTAACCTGTTAAAAGTACTTAGTGCCTTTGTCTTAAACTACTATGAAATCAACTGACAACCATATTTTCTATGTGGGCCTGGTGGTCAAAAAAATCCTCAACCAAGAACCAGTCAAGTCCCCAATTTTTTTTTTTTTTTTTAAAGATTTTCTTTATTTGACAGAGAGAAACAGCTAGAGAGAGAATACAAGCACGGGGAGTGAGAGAGGGAGAAGCAGGCCCCCTGCTGAGCAGGGAGCCCGCTGCAGGGCTCGATCCCAGCTCTCCAGGATCATGACCCGACCGAAGGTAGTCGAAGGCAGTCACTTAACCAACTGAGCCACCCAGGCACCCCAAATCCCCAATTTTTAAAAAGCTTAATACCCTAATCACAAAGTGACTAGACTTTGCAAGCCTGAAGTAATTATATCTGCCAAAGAAAATGTAGCAAAATCTTTGAGAATGGGAGAAGCTTGCTGAGGAAGAAATTAACTCCTGCATATCCTAATAAAATTCTATAGCAGGAAATCCCTGAAAACAGATTTCTCAAAATTCAACAGTGACTTATTCTGGGTGGTGGTAATACAAGACTGTTACTTTATTTTTTGTAAATTTTTTGTACATTTTAATTCTCCAAAAGAAAATGCTGCTATGTGAAAATTTATGCTTTATTCTCTTTGGTTCCAATATTCTTCTCCTTTTAAGACAAGGACCACAAATGCAATCGCCTATATGGCTCAACAGCTAATATACGTTGAGTGAAGCCTGCAGGACAGGAATTGTGTCAAACCAACAAGCATACTCGTGTCAAGAGGCAGCTGTTCCTTGGAGCCGACTCATAGCTGCTGCAAGTAGTAGTGTTGTCAGATTAAAAATCTTTTTTAAAGATTTTATTTATTTATTTGACAGAGAGAAACACAGCTAGAGAGGGGACACAAGCAGGGGAGTGAGAGAGGGAGAAGCAGGCCTCCTGCCAAGCAGGGAGGCTGATATGGGGCTCGATCCCAGGACTCCAGGATCAATGACCTGAAGGCAAATACTTAATGACTAAACCCAGGCGTCTCCAGAGTTAAAATTTTTTTGAACTAAAAATCTGGACTTCTGTTGAGATTTCCTGATTTTTAAATCTTAGCAAATGATTTAAGTCAAAAAAAGTTTCCACTGAAGGACCAAACAAAAGGATTTTCAGAGGTGATTTTGTCCATAAAGTTCAAAGTACATATTTGTCTGGTTTTTTTTTGGGGGGGGGTATACAAACCCATATTCACATTAATGTCTGAGAAGCATGGTTTTACATCCAAGAAAAGAATGGCAGTAGTCTGTATGCAGGAGTCTGGCATCCAAGCAAAGCCTTTCAGAGAACTATTAAGCCCTCATCTAAATGGGCACATTCCTGTTTAAGAGCAGATATTTCTAAAGTATTACTTTCTGCTAGTAAAATTAGACTTAATTTATCATTAAGTCTTCATCCCCATGTTAATAGATTAAACAAGATTAGTGGAGTGACATCTAAAATGGGCTAGGTGGTATAACTTTTAAACAGTAAATAAAAGAAGTATGTGGATTTTTCTTATATTGTCTATCTGACATGAAATTTGTGGTGAAAAAAAAGTGCAAGGAAAAGACAGTCAAAGGGAAACCAGAGGGATCAATCAGCACAAAGCCATACTCTCTTCCTTTTTTTTTTTTTTTTTTTTTTAAGTAGGCTCCACAGCCAGCATGGAGCCTAACATGGGGCTCGAACTCGTGACTTTGAGATCAAGACCTGAGCTAAGATCAAGATCTGAGCTACTAAACTGACTGAGCCACCCAGAAGCCCCCACCACACTCTCTTTTAAAGAACTGATGGTATCACCCCAGGCAGACAGACAGGTTCATGAGGTCCATTAGATGGTGGGGAAGGTTAGTTGGCCAAAACTCCAATAGACTAAGATGCAAGAAGCTCACTCCTGAGACCAGACAGCTGAATGAGGTAGATAAGATTGGGGAAGTGGCAGGGAATTATAAGAAATGGAGCGTTAAGTCTGGAAGGCATAGGAGGTGGGCACATCATGCCTGGGGAAACCTAAAAGTCCATTCGAATTAAGGAGAAAAACCAAAAGTATCTGTAGTCTAAAGATTTAGTAGTAGGGTGCAAAGAAAGAGTATGAAATGAGGTAGAGAAAGGAAAGTCCAAATTCTTATTATTAGGGAGATGCTAAGGTCACAGCCAGCAGAGAACAGGGCCCAAAGTCAACCCCTGAGAAACAAGCAAGAATGTAGGCTCTTGGTATGGGACGAGGTAGACCAATAACAAGTTTCCAGATTCAGCCAAGTTTTCTTAACTTTGTTGCTTTTGGCCTCCTAAGGGATGACAGTCAGATGGAGTAGAGAACATAACCTCAGATAGGTATGGAGAGTGATCTGTTCCCTAAGTAGACTCAAGGCCAGAAACAGCATCTCAGAGGTCTGGGGACTGATCTACAACAGAGCAGTGTATCTTCAATTGCAAGTGAAAAGTACTGTGATTCATCTCCCAGTAGGTTCGCTATCTGATATATTTCTGTTAAAGCCCAGCATTGAGGAAGTTGAACTGTTTCATTTACTTTGCAAACAGGGTATGATCAGGAAACTATTTAAAGAAAGAGTTAAAAAAAATTTTGCAGAAGCTAAATATTTTTTTCCTGTGTCATGTGTGACCCTTGAACTTTATGTTTACATAAAAAAGACAGGCAGCGGCAGAGTCCGCTCTAATCTTTAACCATAACTGATTTCCAAGAATGTGTGATACCAACCCCAGTTCCTTTGGTTCAGTTACTTTCAACCATTTACCAGCATTTAAACTTATTCAAGCATGCTAAAAATTAGACACAATGAAAATGCTAACCTCCATGAAGCTGTGAGGGAAGTGTTTCAGCAAATCCCAAATCCCAGTGATAACACCTGCTATGAAGATGAGACTATAATAATGACTCAACACTAACTAAGGGAATTAAACTGTGGAACTTGCCTGTTTAAGGCAAATTTGAAAACAAATTTCTATGACCAACTTGAATAGCTGGAGATAAATTAAAGTATATTACGCACATAAGGCGATGAAATGCCCACTGAGGACCCAACAAAGGTGAATTGCTGAGATCCTCCAACTGTTGGTCCAAGTACAGTGATTAAAGTCATTGGAGACTCTTAAGTTCTGGTTCTAGACAGAGCACGTTATCCCTTCTCTTTGTCTGCAAAGGATCTTCAATATCAAATCGTCACACATGACAGAAGGAAATCAACTTGAAATTCACATTAACGCTTTGAAGTGTTTTCAGCTTTTGATGCATATAAATGCACCTAGGTGACAATGGAACAGGACGCACTTCCAAAGTAATGCTGCACCTGCACACACAAGGGCGTTTCTTAGGGTACTTACTTGCCAACCAGTTGTGTTCACCTAAAATTCTCTGTCTTACTTTTAAGATCCTGCTGGGCCTGGAGGGAGCTGAAAAAGGGAAAGGCAAGCAACTCCAGAAAAGTCAGATTCAGATCAGCAGGGGCTGGGTGGGTCACTTCTGTTATGGGCTTCAGTACATCACAGCAAGTCCCTGAAGCTATGCTTCCCTCTCCTACGGTGTTAGGCTACATGCGCACCCCATCTCTAAAGGAAAGGCAAATTGGAAAAAAGTTTCTTACACGCTCACTAAGCAAATGCAAGCCAAAGAAAGCCTCAGAGACAAATAATAGCCCTCAAGGAAGGAAGATGTGTGTGTTCAGATGAATAAAGCCAGTAAATGGAGAAGTGTGTAAGTTCTCATCCTTTGGGATCCTCTGATCCTCTAAAAAAGGGAAACAAATGTATTTCTCTCCTCACCCCCTTCTTTTTCTTTTCCTGATTGCTAACTGCACATAGGTAAAAGTTATTTTTGAGGTAATTCAGTCCTGATATTATATTAAGATAGCAGAATGCAAAATGTCCAAGTACCTTTTGGGGGTACAAAAAAGGGAATACCTGGCTGTTAAGTAGAGTTAATAATATACTGAGTGCTGATGTTTTGCAAGGCACTGTGCTAAGCCTGTAGTACTTTATGGACACCTCATATAATGAATTCAATCTAAAGTACAGTGAATTATATGCACACATATGTACATCCATACTTTACTATCCCGAAAACTTAATAGTATACTATTCAAATTTCACAGTTGATGAAAAAGGCACGAAATGAACAAATAACAAGTAAGGGTATAAAATCCAGATCTCCCTAATTCCGTATCAACATTGACAGTGAACTATATTTATATGCTGTGTTTCCTGCCATAGGTTAATTTTCATTTGTCTGAACTAAATTAATTTACAAAATCAAATTTAAATTTATATTGTAAATGTTTATATTTATACAAAATATATATTGAATGGGCTAAACTTTGTGCTGGTTCAGTGGCATTCTGGATCCAATACTCTATCTCTAAGGTAAGATATTTTCCTCTTTATTTATTTAAAGATTTTATTTATTTGACAGGGAGAAACACAGCCAAAGAGGGAACACAAGCAGGGGGAGTGAAAGAGGGAGAAGCAGGCTTCCCGCTGAGCAGGGAGCCCGATGTGGGGCTCGATCCCCGGTCTCCGGGATCATGACCTGAGCCGAAGGCAGTCGCTTTACCAACTGAGCCACCCAGGTGCCCCGATATTTTCCTCTTTAAAACACATGTATAAACAACAAAACAGGAAGGAATCTTAATAAGAAGTAGCTATTTTGCAAGCAAATACATATAAAAGAAACGATTCTGTAAAGCCAAGGCTCAAATTTCATAATCTGCCCAAATTTTTTAGGTTTGGGTCTGTGCTTCCTGGACCTTCAGAGTCTACACCCTGTGTTGGTCAGCGTGCCAATAAGACTGTACCACAAAGGGCACTATCAAGCCCTGGCATCCCTCTTTGCATATTTAACACTGGTTTGTGCTGATGGAGTAACAAGAAGTTCATGACAAGGTTTATATTTTAGTTTTTTTCTTGAGAAATTACAGTGCTTATTTTTTCACTCACATGGGATAGTTATTTTACTATGTTAGTTTCACTTCTAATACATATACACTGAAACCATAAAGACAAAAATCACAGCAGTCAAGGACCAAATACACCTGTCTCAATTCTGAAGAATGAGCCCCAGTGCTTAGACACCGAGTAGCAAGTAATTCACTATAGCATCAGATTTGTTTTTTAAAATTGATCACTTTGAAATTTACAAGTCCAAGAAAAATGAAAAGAGAAATTTCTTTCCTTAGACTTTGAAATATCTCAGAAAGAAATGTCAGATCTACTGCATTTAAACTAATTTATGATAGTTTAAAAAAGTATATAGTCCTTGGAGCGTCTGGGTGGCTCAGTTGGTTAAGGGTTTGCCTTCGGATCAGGTCATGACCCCAGGAGTCCTGGGATAGTGGGGAGCCTGCTTCTCACTCTCCCTCTGACCACCCCCCCCCCCAACTCATCCATGTGCACTCACTCTCTCCCTCTCTCAAAAACAAAATCTTTTTTTTTTTTTAAGAAGTCAGTTCTTTTTTTTTTTTTTTTTTTTTTTTTTTTTTTTTTTTTTTTTTTTAAAGATTTTATTTCTTTGACAGAGAGAAACACAGCCAGAGAGGGAACACAAGCAGGGGGGTAGTGAGAGAGGGAGAAGCAGGCTTCCCCCCGAGCAGGGAGCCCGATGTGGGACTCGATCCTGGGTCTCTGGGATCATGACCTGAGCCGAAGGCAGTCGCTTAACCAACTGAGCCACCTTGGCGTCCCAAAAAACAAAATCTTTTTTAAAAAAGCATATAGTCCAACATTTTCAACCACAGTAAATCCTCTTAGTTTGACTATCTGGTAGTCCACCATATCAAGAGCTGGGGTTCAAGGACTTATCTGCACCTTACTGGCACATCTCATTCTAGTGAAGGGCACAAATCTATAGACAAAACAACTTCCAATTCAATAATTTGCACAAAATTAATAGATAAATGCAGTATTCAGTTAAGGCAAAGTGTGGATATTATCTTTCCTCTTTATATGCTACTCCTGATGCTTGCAAAGAGGCAGATTGTTTATCTATTTTCCTAAACTGAGAAAAAAGAAAATAAATTTTCAATTTTAAAGACACACTATGCTAAGCCAAGGCCCTGCCCACCTCTTGACCCCATTTTCTAAGACTTCCTGTCTTATGCACTAAGTGATGGCTATCCTATCCTTTCTCTTGCTCAAGCATGTCAAGCTTGTTCTAGCTTCTGGGCTTTCCTTTGCACTTGCTATTTTCTCTGCCTCGAATATCCCTGCACCAACTTTTGCATTTCCTCTCAGTTCACATGTCAACTCCACAGTGATGCCTTCTCTGACGGCATATCCCTCCAACTGATTTTGAGCATAACACTCGCCACGACCTGAAGTGTGTTTATTTACCCCCCTACGTCAATCTCAAGTGCTAAGGTATTTATGCCCAGAGTAGAAACCTTGCCCTTTTTTGTTCACCACTGTGAGCACGGTGGCTTGGCCTTTATTAGTAGCTCAATAAATACTGATTAATATAATGAATGCTTAAAATTAATCTAATGAAAGCATTCTGTTTTAAGAACCAAATTTAGGAAATACGACCTTGCTTCTTAACACTGACATGCCTACTTTTATTAAAATTTATCTTATATTAAAATTATCAAGGTAAATAATAAATTAGGTTTCATATTCATTCTTGGGAAGAGATACCTGGTGCCCTGCACCCTCTCATGTACTGAGCCCGTGCCAGCGTGCTACGTCAGCGAGACTCAGGGTGCCCAATGGGGTCTGAGAAGCCAATGTGTCTTGCAGTGTTAGTGACCTATAACACTCTTTACAAAGTCATGGAATATCATGAAATAAAGAGTTATCTTGGAAAGGGAACAGTCAGAGCTTATTACTCTACTTATTTTGTCAGCCAGCCAACATACAGAGCCCCTCACTACCCTCAGTAAGTCTTTAATTCACTAAGCAAAGGCAAGCTACTTCACTTACTCACACTATACCCTGCTGTGTTCTTGCGGTGTAGTTAAAATCACATCAAATTGTGCAGGTATTCCTGATGTTTTATAAAGTGACCAGCAAGAGCAGACGAGGCAGGCAGGGGTATGAAAAGAATAATGAAATTGAATACAGATCTGGGAGTTAGAAGGAGGTCTGAGAATGATGAGAACCTTTGCCAGACCTTAAGCCTTAGAACGTACTGCTTCTTCCTTGGGAACAGCATGTGCTACAGGGTGTGGCGAAGTGATTTTACTGCCAGATTTTTGATAGTGTGCTCATTTAGTTTTCATTGTTTGCACTAGGGGCTTATTTTGAGTCACATACCCTATTAGTGGTAACATAGGAGAACATCTATTAATATTTTGAGTCTTTATTAGAGTTTAAGTATAAGCTATAATTTAGCTTTAGATGATCTTTTAAAAGTTTGCTGAATTTCTAAGTGGGATTTATTTTTAAACTCAAATCCTCCTCTTTATGTTTCCCCATCCCAGTGTTCAAAGCAACACTGGTGAAGAATTTTTAAAATGTATCTACACCTAAAATATTGGAAATGCATGGAAAAGTGTGAAAATACAATCACAATCTTCATATGAACAACTTTTTGCTACAGTAGAACTTGTGACAAATAAATACTGAATTAGCAAATCTTTCTTAATTTAATGCTTATATTTTCCTTTTTTTTTTAGAGAGTGCACGTATACACACAAACATAGGGAGGGACAGAGAGACAGAGAGGGAGAGCAGAGAGAATCTTAAGCAGCCTCCATGCTCAGTGCAAAGCTCAACTGGGGCTCGATCCCTGAGATCATGACCTGAGTCGAATTCAAGGGTGAGATGCTTAACCAACTGAGCCACCCAGGTGCCCTTTATTATTAATTCTTGAGGTTAAAACTATATATAATGGATTCAGATTCTTTTATGACATGCTGAAGGTTTTACTGGTTTAGCTGGTTCTCTTTTGTTCCAAAACGCTCATAAATACTTAAATATATACTAAAAAATACAGAGGGATGAAATCTACCAGATTTAACAAAAAGTTCTTAAAATATAGAGAATATTTATTTATTAAAGATTTTATTTTTAAGTAATCTTTATCCCTAACATGGAGCTCAAACCCACCACCCCAAGATCAAGAGTCACATGCTTTACTGACTGAGCCAGCCAGGCACCCCAACACAAAAGACATTTAAAGGAAACACACTATTGTTACTTCCAAATGCTGGTAATAAAGTGTTAAGTAAATACATGCTTTTAAAATTATTCAATAAATTGTAAGACTATTATGTAATCATCCCATAAATTATAGGCAAACAGATATAGTTAATGTGGATTTATGGGCTGATTACATGAGTCTTATAACTTGTTGAATAGTTTGATATTAAAGATTTAACTTATTTATTTGAAAGAGAGAGAGAGAGCATGAAAGGGGAGAAGGTCAGAGGGAGGAAACTCTCCGAGGATCTGGGAGCCTGATGTGGGATTTGGTCCTGGGACTCCAGGATCATGACCTGAGCCAAAGGCAGTGGCTTAACCAACTGAGCCACCCAGGCACCTGAACAGTTTGATTTTAAACATACCAAACATATTGTGATAGCTAACCTTCTAGGTGGCCTCAACGACATCCAGCTCCTACAGTGAATCAGGAGTGTAGTCCCCTCCCATAGTGAACCAAGGTTGTTCTGAGTGACCAACAGAAAATGAGAGAAGAGATGGTATATGACTTCTAATATAATTCAGCTTTCATTTTGGTCATGCTCACTCTCTCTCCTGTAACATACTCTCTGTAGGAAGCCCAACACTATGTGGAACAATCCTATAAAGAGGCCAAAATATGAGAGTCTGATGCCTTCTAACAGCAGGAGTAGGCCAGTGAGGAATTTGGCCTTCAGCCAATGGGCAGATGAGTAAGCTATCTTGAGAAGAGAACTTCTAGTGAAGTCAAGCATTTAGATAACTGCAGCCCTCACCAAAGAATGACTGCAATATCATGAAACAGCCTGGGCCCAAATCACCCAATAAAGCTACTCCTGGATTTCTGACCTTTAGAATTAAATGTCTGTGATTTAAATTGCTAAGCTGTGGTACAATATGTTATGCAGCAATATGTAACTAACACACATGTCCTCTATCTGCCCTCTTATCCTACCTTAGCCAAAAGCCAAAGCCAACTGGATAAGTTTTGATTGAAGAGTATAGTTAGAAATAAGCTGTGCTTTAGACATCTTTAAAGGAATGCCTGAGTATGTAAAAATCATTTAGTTTTAGTATCTAATATCTTTATACCCTGGTTTGGAATTTATCTATGTACTATATTTTTCTTTAAAGATTTTATTTATTTATTTGAGAGAGATGGGCAGCAGCAGAGGGAGAGGGAGAAGCAGACTCCTTGCTGAGCAGGGAGCCCAATGAAGGGCTCAATCCCAGGACCCTGAGATCATAACCTGAGCCAAAGGCAGCCTCTTAATGGACTGAGCCACCAGGTACCCCTTACATGTGCAGTATTAATGAATGGTGTTAATAAGCAAAAAAAATATGTAAAAGTCTAGAAAATACAAACTCATATTTTGTGACAGGAAGTAGATCAGTGGTTGGCTGGAAATGAGGGAGTAGGGTGAAGGATTACCAAGAGGTCAGAGGAAATTTTGAGGGATGATGGGTATGTCACAATCTTGACTGTACTGATGATTTTATAGGTGTGCGTGTGTGTGTGTGTGTGTGTCACAATATCAGATTGTACAGTTTAAATGTGTATACTTCATTTTTCAAAAATGTTTCAATATAGCTGTTTTTTACTTTTTTTAATTTTTAAAATTTTTGTAAAGATTTATTTTTTTTAAGATGGGAGGAGAGGCAGAGGGAGAGACTCTTTAAGCAAACTCCCCACTGAGTGTGGAGTCTGACATGGGGCTCGATCCCATGACCTATGAGATGACCTGAGCCAAAACCAAGAGTTAGACACTCAACTGACTGAGTCACCAAGGCACCCTAATACAGCTGTTTTTAAATACCTGACTACTCTATCCACAATTTACTTAATTTTCAAATTGCCGTGATTTTCAAATTGCCAAATCTGAATGTTATTAGACTTTGTTACTTTGGGATCTAGAAAATTAAGAGACCAATAGTTTTATTATATATTATTCTATCCTTAATTGCTGAAGTGTTTCATAATCTGTATTGGAAAATCTAATTCAGAGTACTAGTGTAACCAAATCAAAAATATTCATAAAATAATAATTTATTATGGGAAACATGTTAAGAAATATGAAGGATAGTTGACTTCATGTTCACCTGTAGTCTTATAGTATTAAGAATAGTAGGAACTTCAAAGCACAGGAATTCAATAAATCTGTAAAGATTTTTTAAACCCACAAAAGATTACCTGATACTTTCCTCAAAAACTCATTTAGAAAAAAAAAAACAAAGTCATTTAGAGTTCTAGTCAACACTGTCCAGGAAAATTGACCCTTTAGCATTTAAATCCTAATGGGTAAAATTCAAGTTTATCCCAGACATGACTCTCTGGCTTGATAATGAAACCTAAATGGATTTTTAAAAATCATAAAATATTGAAAACATTAATAAATGACAAATAATATAAAATATAACCAGTTCCTCATCACTAAGATAGAACAAATAAACATTTCCCAAATTTTCTTTAGATTTTTGGTGTTCATATAAATAAAACATTACCTGTCATGGAATCTCCTGCACTGCTCAGGGGAACAAGCTCCGAGCATCTTGTGTTCTAGTCACTCAGCAGGGCCAAGAGTGGGATGCTGAGTAAGAGAAACGCCCAGACCTGAGCTCAGCCTCTTCCCGCCACACGAACTACTATGACCCTCTTCAACAAGGCCCTTATTACAGTCTCTTGACAGAGGTCAAGATCACTTCCAAGTATGATCATCAGGCAGGAGATCTTTGAAATTGTGGCAGGCATGCGCAATAGTACCAACTTTCTGCTGGGCTTAAAAGATGGCATGCATGATCCTCTGTGAGCTCTTCAACAAACTACAGCCAGGCTCAGTGAAGGTTAATGAGTCCTTGTTAAACTGGCCTCAGTTGGAGAATATTGGCAACTTTATTAAAGCTATCCAGGCTTATGGCATGAAGCCACATGACATAGTTGAAGCAAATGATCCTTTTGAGAATGGAAACAGGACCCAGGTTCAGACTACACTGGTAGCTCTGGCAGGTCTGCCTAAAATAAAAGGATTCCATACAACCCTTGACATTGGAGTTAAGTATGCTGAAAAACAAACAAGACGTTTGATGAAGGAAAATTAAAAGCTGGCCAAAGTGTAACTGGTTTGGCAGACGGGCCCCAACAAAGGAGCGGGCCAAGAGGGGATGTTAGCACCAGGTACCAGAAAAGACATCTACGATCAGAAGCTAACATTGCAATCAGCACACAACTCGACAATTTCTCTACAGATGAGAACTAACAAAGTTGCTTCCCAGAAAGAAATGAGTGTGTTTGGGCTTGGGTGGCAAGTAAAAGAACCCAAACACTGTGCCACTCCCACAGAACCTGTCATCCACAATGGCAGTCAAGGAAAAGGAACAAATGGGCTTGAAATCAGTGATAGTGTATATCAGGATAATACCCAGATGAGTATCACAGAGAGTACCAAGATGATGACTACCCCAGAGATTACCAATCTGACGACCAAGGCATTGATTATTAGATTGATACACAGGAGCTCAGTATTTAGCCCATTGTTTTTATTCAGTGAGTACCAAGCTAGTCTTGAGTAATTTTTATCTTGTCTTCCTAAAACACTGTTATGTTCACTGTATCTAAAAAAATACTGCCTTACATACATTCCCTTTTCCTGCCGCTTCCCTAAATAGTTGTCTTTTTTTTTTTAAGATTTTATTTACTTATTTGACAGAAACACAGCGAGAGAGGGAACACAAGCATGGACAGCGACAGAGGGAGAAGCAGGCTTCTCGCTGAGCAGGGAGTCTGATGAGGGGCTCAATCCCAGGCCCCCAGGATCATGACCAGAGCCGAAGGCAGAAGCTTAATAACTGAGCCACCCAGGAATCCCTAAATAGTTGTCTTTTTATTTTATTTTATTTATTTATTTGACAGAAGGATCACAAATAGGCACAGAGGCAGGCAGAGAAAGAGGGGGAAGCAGGCTCCCCGCTGAGCAGAGAGCCTGATGTGGGACTCGATCCCAGGACCCTGAGATCATGACCTGAGCCAAAGGCAGAGGCTTAACCCACTGAGCCACCCAGGTGCCCTAAATAGTTGTCTTTTAGTGCTATAACAATTCATTCTTAACAGCAGAAGCAGTAACTCCCATTTGAGGTAAAAAGGAATACTGTGAAAGGGGAGTACTCTTGTGCAGTCAATTCTTTTATCTAAGACCTATGCATTTTTACAATCTACTAAATAAACTGAGATTTTCAAACAACAGGAAACTTTTTTTTTTTTCACAGTGTAGTATCTTGTTTCTATGTGGAGGACTAAATTCATGCTTATAGCTAAATGTGTTCTTCACCAACTAAATTTAAGATGTGGTATTTTAGAAATTTATATATCAATATCTCTACAGTATTTTTCACTAATGTTTAAATAAAATCCTGATCAGTGTGAAAAAAATAAAGAAATAAAATGTTAGAGATACAGCTAAGTCCTATTCTTCTGCCCCTTCCTTCTCGAGATGAAAAGCAAGTTTCCTTATATTTTAATTTCATATGCTTGTATACAGTATTGCATATTTTGTTTTAAAGAATCTTAATAGCAATACACAGAAAAACCAATTAGAAAAGATTTTCAACTTCACTCTTTATCAGGAAATACAGATTAAAATAACAGAGAGCTACTCTTTTCACCTGTCAAACTGAGGAAAATTAGAAGTCTGACAACAGACTTCAAGAGAAGGATAAAAAGGACCTTATGCACCATATGTATAAGTTGGTACAATGTCTTTAGAGAAGAATTTAACAATTCTTTTTAGTAAAACTGAAGATATTCCATTGCTATGGCCCAGAAATTACCCTTCTAGGTATATACCCAAGAGAAAGTGTAACACTTACACACTTCAGGAGGCATGTAGGACTATGTTAATTAATATAACAGCTAACACTTGCACCATCCTTCTCATGTGGGAGGCAATGTTCCAAGTCTTTCCTGTGCTTTAACTCTATTTTGCTCATACATACCCTATAAAAAACGTACTGCATTTTACAGATGAGTAAACTGAGGCACAGCAGTTTATAATTTGCCATAGTCACATTAACTTGGTTGACCCACAAACTCAAGCAATCTAGTTCTGAGTCTGTTAACCATTACACAGTATGGGTCACAGAAGTACCGTATGGAAGAACAAAAGAGCGGAAATCATCCAAGGGTCCACCAAAAAAGGAAGGAGCAAACAGGCAACAATACATTCATGCAGGGAACAGCACAGCCAGTAAGATGCATAAGCCAGACTGCACCCAGGAGCTTGCGTACATTTCAAAAACCTAACAGAGGGAGAACAGGGAAGGTGCAAGGTGATTTGTACTGTATGGTACCTAGAGCTATCTTTATGATTTATTTCCAATAGCTAATAGAGCTAAAGCAATCTTAGGTTATATTAATGAAATAAAAGAATCAAGAGCAAAAAAAATGGGGGAGGCTTTTTTCCCCTTGGGGCTAAGAATCTTGAATAATGTGCCAGTTCCAGGAATCACAAGACTGATCGACTAGACTGGATTTTGAAGTAAACAGCCAGAATGATGAAGGTTTGAAGTGGTTTGAAGTGTGCATGCAAAATCTCACAAATGAGGGAATAAGTCTGCTTCTGTGCAAGAAAGGACAATGTTCTCCATCATCCCTCTCTCCCCACAGGCTTTCCATCAAATGTGTGGGTATGCACATATGATAGCTTATATTTTTGAGTTAGGACAATTATCTTCATACAAAACATTAATAAATACTATAACAACTCCACTAAATTTTATATATATTAGATAGCGTTTTCTCAAATACACAGAGGATGTTAAATCCCAAGTTGTGCACAAAAAATAGCCATAGAGAACTATATAATAGTAAAAAAATATGGCTACTTTTACACAAATAGAAAAGGTTAACGGATGACCAAAAAAAATACATTTCAATTATTTTTATATTGTAAAGCTTAGAAGATAGATCTACCAAGGAATTTCCCCATCCTACCAAAACAGACTATCAACAAAAAAAAAGTACTGTCTT
Source organism: Spilogale gracilis (assembly GCA_004023965.1). NCBI lineage: Eukaryota > Metazoa > Chordata > Mammalia > Carnivora > Mephitidae > Spilogale > Spilogale gracilis. The sequence goes on from PITA01001367.1 coordinate 50,246, forward strand.
TAAGAATATACTTACTTAGGAGGAGATTTCAGCACTGAAAGCAATGAACTGTACAAGGTCATAACATTAAGCCATTTTTCCTCACTACCCCAATGCGCCTTCTCTGCATAAAGAACAATGGAGACCTGTGAAGAGCCCACAATATTGACATCAGTTCATTTAGACCATCAGCCTCCACAGAGCACGGTCACTCTTTAGGGAAAAGCAGTCAATCTAAAACAAAGATTTATGCTGAGAAAATACTGTTCTAACAAAGACAAATCTTTGAAAGATAAAGAAGTTAAAATGAATGCTGACACACATGGCTAAAATGTTAATTTTCATGGAACCTTAATGGGCATATAAGTGGGAGCATATTAAATGTTAATTGCTCTTAATCTTAGCTGTTGAAAAAAATACTTTAGGTTTGGGTGTGGCAACTCCTTTTGAAAAACTCGTTGGCACTCCAGTGTAGACCTTACTATGATTTCTTTCCAACATTGGACACACCTTGTTCAAAAGACCAATGACTCATAAGAGGCCACAATCCAAAATGTGATATTCAGCATTTAACTTGCTAATGATACCCCAGAAGTAGCCACGGTTCCTGCTGTGAGAAAAATCGCAGACAGGGGATTAAAAATGATGGCTTCTCCATTTCACTAGAATCAGTTGTGCAAGAATAGTAAAAATACAGTTTAAAGAGTGTCAGATAAGGTAATGAGGAGAAAGGCCACAAGCGGGTTGTGAAAGTGTGCCAACGTCAATACACGTTACTCAATATTTGCACTACTTAACAAAAATAAGCCAAGCATAGTAGGTGAAAATGGCTAGATGAGAAAGGAGAAAACACACCTGAAATGAGTGTAGCTTTGTGGGTCAACTACAGTTCAATGAAAGAAAGAAAGAAAGAAAGAAAGAAAGAAAGAAAGAAAGGAAGGAAGGAAGGAAGGAAGGAAGGAAGGAAGGAAGGAAGAAAGAAAGAAAGAAAGAAAGAAAGAAAGAAAGAAAGAAAGAAAGAAAGAAAAGCACAAAGGCCCTAATGTAAGAACTGACAAAGCAGATTTATACTATAATGATTAAAAACACCAAGTGTGACGCTTGATATCCTTTATCAAACACCTTATGCATTATCAATGAAAAAAGGCCAACTAGGACTTATTTCTTCCTCTAAAATCCATTAGCCTATTTATGCATGCTTTAAGATCATTTCAATTATTGGGGCACCTGGGTGGTCAGTGATTAAGCGTCTGCCTTCAGCTCAAGTCATGATCCCGGAGTCCCAGGACTGAGCCCCACATCTGGCTGCCTGCTTGGCCAGGAACCCACTTCTCCCTCTCTCACTCCCACTACTTGTGCTCCCTCTCTGGCTGTGTTTCTCTCTGTCAAATAAATAAAATCTTTAAAAAAAAAAAAAAGATCATTTCAATTGTACAGAATTTTTTATTTTAAATACTGGCACCAGCTATAAAAAGTTGCCATTCTATATTTGGTTGACTTATTCATTCTTTCAATACAATTTTGTGAATCCTATGATGTGATGTCCTAATGATGGACTTCTTTTTGCTCTTATGAGCTCACCACATAGTAATGCGCAGAATTCTACATAAATATTTCTATTTAACAATAAAATTATGCTATCATAGAGTTATATGGGAATCAGTTTTCTCTTAATGTTCACTCTTACTCCTAAAAGAAAATTATTTTACTGCTATCCAGTTCTACTAGGATAAAAGTGATGCAATAGATCTCACATGCATTGAACTGTAATCATGTAATGACCCTTTCATGTACATATGATTTTAACAGAACCCCAAGGAGAAGACAATATTCAAAATGGTGAAATTTCAGGAACAACAATCAAGAGTTAATGGATACTTTTTACCTGTTTTTGTTTTTATAATGCCCCTCAAGTCCGAGCATGTCGGCAAATCGCCATTTTACACCTGTGCCTAAGTCCACATTGTGTTTGTTCTTTTTCGATATAAATTAAAAAAAAATTACTATTTCTGAAATGCTGAATTTTTAAAGATTGTGGTACAAAATCTTACTGTGAATTACAGAAATAAAGGAAGTTAACTGTTGGCTAGTTAATGTTAAATATTTACGTTAAACCATATAAAAGGATGACAGACTAAATACGGGGTAGAATTCATTACAACTCCACCTCAAGCTTTAGTTCATCGGTTTCCACTTTCAATCTGAAATCAGTTATTATTAAAAGTCTCACCTGAATTCTGTTCCCAATCTAACATGTATTGGCCCTATATTAAGAACAAACAAAATCTAACCCTTAATTAATTCATTTAATAAATATGCGTTGAGTGTTTTTTACTGGCTCAGCACTGTTCTAGGTATAGAACTATATGGCAGGAGTCTACAGGAGTGATGAAAGCGGCCATGGTTCTCACCCTCCTGCAGCACACATTCTCACAAGGAGTGATGTCGCCGGAGGAGCCAGCCTCGGCAGAGATGGTGGGTCCCGAACCGCGGGTGAGATAATGACACGGACACGGAAATCTAATGCAAGCTGACAGACCCAAGGTCAGTCAGGAGAGACCTATGAAGCAGGCTCAGCCGCACACTCTGGCTTTTTAGCACTGGCTCTCTAGCTCTAGCTCTCTAGCTCTGGCTCTGGCCCTCTTGCTCTACTTCTCTCTCCTCTTCTGTCTCTCTACTCTCTGTCTGCTTCTCTTTCTGCTGCTTGCTTTGCTTCTCTGTTTCTGTCTCTTTGCAGGCTCTCTTGCTGTTTGCCAGCTCTCCTGCTCTCTCCTCTAAGGCTCTCTAGCTGCCTCTTCGCAGGCTCTCTTCCTTTGTCTCTCAGTCTCTCTCTGCAGGCTCTCTTGCTGTTTGCCAGCTCTCCTCGAAGGCTCTCTTGCTGCGTCCTCACAGGCTCTCTGTCTTTGTCTCTCAGTCTCTCTCTGCAGGCTCTCTTGCTGCCTCTCCTCTAAGGCTCTCTTGCTGCTTCCTCGCAGGCTCTCTGCCTTTGTCTCTCTTGACTGACAGGGGCCCCAGTATTTTATTATTTAAAAGTGAGGAAGTTGGGTGGTGCAGTTAAATCTTTAACTGCTTTTGCACCCGCCCTAGAGACAGGATTAGTATTGTTACTGCAGGATACAGAGTGATTACTTAAACTCACAGAAGTTGAGACCATTGAGGCACAGGGATCAAGAAATACAGATAAGAGATACAGAGATATGATTACCAGGAGAAGGATTAAATGGAACTATATGTCTTGAATAAGCACGCAAAGGACATATTGCCCTGACCCACAGGGTATGTGGCTTTCCAGATTCTATGTGGGGGAAAGCCCAGAGGGGCTTTCATTCACATTCACAGGTACCTCCACCAAAGTTTTCCCTTGGCTTGGGCCTGGCAGGAGGGGCACTGTCCCCCACAAAGGAGAACAGCAAGGAATGAATAAATAACCACAACATGCCAAGTACTATACAGGAAAGGAAAAATGAACTGGGAGAATACTGTGTGCTGAAGATGAGGGAGGTTTGAATAAAGTAAATGATGAGGAATGTCTCCCTAAGAACATGACACTTAACCTGATCCCCAACATGAGTGAAGGGATCTGCAGTCTGAGGAGACAAGGATGAGGGGGGAAAAGTCTTCCAGGAAGAGGCCACTGTACCCACAAAGGTTTCAAGACAGAGTTCCACAGGGAACCAAGGCAACATCATTGTGGCTGGAGCAAAGTGAGTGAGGGGGGCTGAGGGCTGGGGTGGGGGCCCACTGATGAGCCCCACCACATTGGCCACGCACTGTTAGAGAAGCCACACTATGATGTGTGAACTGAATTTAAAAAGGAGTGAGAAGCCATTAAAGGGTTTCAACAGAGGACATACATGACATTTTTAAAAGATGACACTGGCTCCTAAATACACAGAATAAGTCAGAAGCAAGCTAAAGGTGAAGCTTCTACCAATTAGAAGCTAATTTCTGTAGGTCACATAAGGCCCATGGTGGGCTAGGAAAAAGGCAGTGGATGGATTTGGAAAAAAACTATATGAAGCCATGGCATAATCTGGAGGTAGGATCAACAGAACTAGCTGATAGGCTGGATACCGTGGGTAATGTGCAGGAAGGAATGAATAATGCTAAAGAAACTCTGGGAAAGATGGCACCCATTATTGAGATATGGAAGACTGTGGGAGGAACAGGTTCTGAGGGAATATTAAACATCCTGTTTGGACTTGTTAAGTTGGAGATACCTATGAAGCACCCAAGAGGAGAAATGAGGGGCAACAAAGTATATAAGATCAGAGCTTCAAAGACTGATTTCCAGTGAAGATAGAAATTTGCAAGTAATGAAGCAAACAAATGGTACTTAAAGCTATGGCTAATGATGAGATCACTGATGGAAAGTGGGGAGTAGCATATATACAATTTCAGCAGGCAGAAAAATCTCCTGAGGGCAATTCTGATTCAGTAGGTTAGGGGTGAGGGCTTTGATTCTGCATTTTTATTAAACTCCCTAGGTGGGTCTCATCCTAGTACTGTTCTGTTAAATACTCTTACAGAAACAGAAAGTAAGTGAGCCCAGCAGAGAACCAAGACACCCCAGCAATTGGTATCTGGCCAGAAGAGAAGTTTGAGGAACTGGAGCCATGGACCAACTGGGAGAGAGCGGTCCATTCAATCCATACCATCTTTAAAGGGAAACTGAAAGGCATCTGTCTATTAGGTACTACTAGCAAGACTCTGGTCAGAGTTCCCTTGAGCAAGCTCCTATAAAACTGAAAGGCATCTGTCTATTAGGTACTACTAGCAAGACTCTGGTCAGAGTTCCCTTGAGCAAGCTCCTATAAAACAGTGCCAAGAACAGGCCTCCCGAACAATAGGTTGGCTCAAGTGCTCAGTGAATTTGTGCTTTGTCATTGTAAGAAGAAAACACAGACAATATCAACCGGATTGCTGATGCCTTCTAAGTATGACTACTGCGATCTTAAAATCAGGAAAGGGCATCTTGGGATTGGTACTGGCCATGCTGGAGTTAGTGAGCCCTTGGCCAACCCACTTCAATATTACCAAGGGTAGGGAGTAAGTAACACCACTATCTTTTCTTCTCTGTGGCATGCAACTAACCAAAGACCCTTAAAACAACAGGTTAAGATAAGTGGGCCCAAATTATGAGGCAGACTCACTTCTTTTTCTCGATTTATTTTCTGTTAGCCAATCCCATCCTAGCACTCCACATTTCCATATTTCTGTTTGGAACTGCCGCACCATGTCCTTACCTGTGCCAGACAAATCAACTTCATAACTCTTCCTTTTATCACTTCTCAAAGCTTGTCACATTTCATGTAAGCTTGTGTAATAACGAGTTGATCATACAGTTTTTTTTTAAAGATTTTTTTTTTGACAGAGAGAGAGAGATCACAAGCAGGCAGAGAGGAAGGCAGAGAGAGAGGAGGATGCAGGCTCCCCACCGAGCAGAGAGCCCGATACAGGCCTCAATCTCTGGACCCTGAGATCATGACCTGAGCTGATGGCAGAGGCTTTAACCCACTGAGCTACCCAGGCGTCCTGATTGTACAATTTTCATTCGCTGATGAGTTTGCTATCACCCACAAATTTGCATTTTAATGGAAGATTTGTGGATACAAACTTTACTTTGAAGGAACTGAGCTAGAGTTGGAATATTCCTATATCATTATGGAGGAGATATACTAAGTATAAAGATAATTTTAATAATCCTTAATCAACATTACACAGATTACTATTTATTTCACCCATAAAGTCTCCACAGTTTAAGAAGTCTTTGGGTTAATAGCCCGAGAGCAAGCCACCATTTAAAAGCAATGCCAAGAGGGCGCCTGGGTGGCTCAGTGGGTTAAGCCTCTGCCTTCAGCTCAGGTCATGATCTCAGGGTCCTGGGATCAAGGCCCACATTGGGCTCTCTGCTTGGTGGGAAGCCTGCTTTCTCCTCTCTCTCTGCCTGCCTCTCTGCCTACTTGTAATCGCTCTCTCTCTCTGTTAAATAAATAAAATATTAAAAAAAAAAAAAGCAATGCCAAGAGACTATAAATTATTTCATAAAGTTTATTTCATGTTGTAGGATAGCTGAAAGAAATCTTCTGGGGCTCCTGGGTGGCTTAGTGGGATCTATTTTCCACAAAAAGTTGAAACTGGAGGCTTGGTTTGAAAAAACTGTCAGGTAGCACATCAGAAGGCAGAGTTCTCAACAAGCTGGCCTGTAGCTGGACTGATAAGGCAATCAGCTATCAGAGGCACCCTGTCTACGTGTCACCAACATCATCTTTTCACTATCTCACATGAAAACAACACTGTGAATGTGTATTAGCAGTGCTGGAAGAGACCATGACATGAAACAGAAAGAATCAGAGGCAATGACATGCCCTGGAGTGTCGAAACCAACATCTTGAAATCAAATGATATCATTGTTCTGTAATTTAAAAACAACAGGACAATTTCATAAGACATGTAGAAAGAAATGATGAAAGGAATTAGACTAGTTGTCTCGGGTAGTGGCCCTCACATGGGGGTGATTCTGGCCCCCCAGAAGTATCTGATTACTCCTGAAGACATCTTTCAATGTAACAACCAGGGAAATGGGTGCTACTGGAATTTAGTTGAGTAGGGGCCAGGGATGGTGCTAAACATCCTACAGAACAGTCTCTCACAACAAATTTTCTGTCCCAAAATGCCAATTGTGCTAAGACTGAGAAATCCTACTTATGGCTGTAAAACTTATAAGAAAAAAAACTTGGTTAATGTCAATAAGGTTAAAGTGCATGAGAAGCACTTTTATTTTATGAGTGTGATCCCTCAGTTGATGAGGGACAAAAACCAGAGAGAAGGAGAAAAGCAATGAAGAATAAGCTAAAGACGATGAATGAAACAGGAGCCACAGAAGGAGAAGAGGTGTCATGTACCACACCAGAACAGTCCTTCTGTTCATTGTGACTCTTCACTTTGCAAATCAACACCAACAGTGCTGTCATTCTTTCCCCTCAAAAGTGTGCCAGCACTAGTTAATACAACTTACCTCTTCATGTCACAGCTCTGTTAGTAAAAGGATGAAGTGCATATGGGCACATCTGACAGTCACCAAGTGCAGGGTAAGAATGATGGCCTTACGGTGGGGAGTTAGGAAAAGGGGGTGTGAGAAGGTGAAATGCTAAAGAAGTAAAAAAAAAACTTGAGAAGCAGCAGTTAGAAAGAGTAATGTTCTGCACATATGCAAATAAATCTCCCTGCTGGGGGAGAAAGCTAGCATTGTACCAATATTGCTTCTAGTTAAATATGGAAGCTGTGACCAGAAACTATGCATCACAAGAGTGACCAGTTCTTAAGAGGATAATGATGTAAAATAAAGATGTTCCAAGTGCACTTTGACATCAGATTTTATATCTACTGAAATAATAGAAAAAGAGAAAACAACAGGTAAGTGTTTAGGAATGGATCTATGCTTGCCGCCTCTCCAGCACAGCATCCTCTTCAAGGGCTGAAATATCGTATATCTATTCTAGAAGACGAAAGCAAAACATGGCCTTCCCTCTGGTTCTCAAAGATGAGCACGTAATTTTTGGTATAATATCTCTGTCACTAAAGATCTGTTTAGGGTTCTGCTGAAAATATTTTAGAAAGAATCCCAATTCTTCACAATCATATCTTTGAACAAACAAAATCAATTCAGAGATAAGAGATGTTAGCAGTTTTTGGCATAGACTCATGAAGATTATGCTCAAAGCCTGAACTTTCAAGGTAGAGACAGATTTTTTTCCCTACTGAAGTGCCATTTTAATAAAAATATGGCTGTCAAAAACATCTAGCTTAATTCAAAGATCTTGAGTTATTAATAGCATAATATATAGTATAGTCACAGACATTTTTTAAAGTGAGGATTTTTAATTTAACATGATTTTGAGCATATTTATTGATATAATTTTTAGAATTTTGAAAACACAATTTGGCTCATGTCAAAAATCATTTAAAATATTAAATTATGTACTTATTCATTGATCAAAAACATCTGTGTACTTATGGATATTGCTGCTCATCTTCCACAAGAGATGTGATCAGTATATGCTACTGACCATCATATGATCCAGTAATTCCTCTACTGAATATTTACCCAAAGAAAACAAAAACACTAATTCAAAAAGATATACACATCAGCATTACTTACAATAGGCAAGATATAGAACAACCCAGGTATTCAGAGATAGATGAATGGATCAAGAAGATGTGGCGTGCATGCGTGCGTGTGCACGCGCATGCACACCACACACACGTGCACACACAGGAATATTACTCAGCCATAAAAAGGAATGAGATCTTGTTATTTGCAACAACATGAATAGACCTAGAGGGCATAATGCTCAGTAAGGCAAGTCAGATAGAGAAAGACAAATACCATATGATTTCACTCAAGTGGATTTCAGAAACAAAACAAAACAAAAAGAAGACACAAACAAAAAAAAAGACTCTTAAATACAGAGAACAAATTTAGTGGTTGCCAGAAAGGAGGTAGGTGGGGGATGGGTGAAATAGATAAAAAGGATTGAGAGCACACTTATCATGAGGAGCACTGAGTAATGTATAGAATTGTTGAGATCTTATATCATAAGCCTGAAGCTAATATAACACTGTATGTTAATTACACTTCAATAAGATTTTTTTTCTGTATGTAAAATGCCAACACAGACAGCAATTTATCATGTCTAAGCAGATAAGCAGTGAGTGCATCCAAAGGCCTGTCTGGGCACTGGTAGAGTTTTCCCATCCAGAACAAAGCGTTCTTGAAAATTTTAAATGGAAATATCACAGAGTTTTTAAAAGTCTATCATGAAAAAAATATATAGGTATATGCGTAGTAAAAAAAAAAACCTGTAATATAAGTTTTAAGATGTAAGTTTTATTTACAACTTCATCAGTTACCAGGTATGAGACCAGGGGTAAGCTTATTTGTCTCCATATCTGTAAAATGGAGATTTAAAAAAAGGTATAATATGTGATTCTCAGCAGAGTATTCACTAATGTTATTTCCTATCCGGCCCTCTTAAATGAGTGAGAAAGACACACAAAGAAGCATTGAAGAGCTTTGTAAAACTTGTTTCAGAAATGAGAAAAATCTTTGTTTTAAAAAATTATATTTAATCAAAATATCAAATTAAAATTAGAAAAGATTAAAGTTTAGAATCTAGAAACAGTGTTTTAGTGGAGGCAAACATATTGATGGAAAAGGTCACTGCTTTAAAACCTTTGAGGAAATCTGTAATTTTCTCCCATACATGAATTTTAGAACTTCTTCCAGTGGCTTAATCCTCAGTAAAAGTTAGCATCTATTCAGAAGTTAAATATAAATTTTCCCCATATTTTATTCTTTATGCCTCTTTTTTTCTAATCTCTACAATTTCCCAAATTTGTTTTCCATAATTTGCAACAATACTATAACAAAGCAGAGAAATATTACAAATCCTGAGCTTCTCTCAATCACCCAATCTTCATTCTTTACTGTGAACCACTGGCCAAAGTCCACCTCTCTTCAATTATCCAATGAGATGAATTTTATGGAAAAATACAAGATTTAAAAAAAAACAAAACAAAAAAACCTTTCTAAGACTTTTAATGAAGGTTTGTGATCAGACAAGTCTATTAAATGGTAGCACATTTAATGAGTACTTATATTGTTAACAGCCCAATAATTAGACCCGTGGCCACACACACACACACACACACACGTCAAAGTAACAGGAGCATAACTTCCAGCAACACTGGTTACAGGGGCTCTGGTTTTAGCTATTTTTTGTTCTTTCCCATTAACTTGGTTAAGCCAGAAATAATGAGCAAATGGAACCCTTCCTGGAGTGCATCATTTAATTTATTTTCAAAAATTGCGCAGGTGGAATCCAGCAGTGTACTAAGTAGAATCCAAGAAATACAAAATATTCCATCAATTACCAACTAAGGCTGGGTGCAAAGCAAAGTACATACATGTGATATCCATATGCATAAGCATATTTATACACATTTATGGGTAGTTTCGTGGAGAAAAGATTCAGACACATACATGGGTTCAAGTCTTAGTCCTGATTCATACTTATAGTTTCTTGGGCAGATTTAATGATATTCTATGAGTCTCAGATTACAGAACTATAAAATGAAGACAGTAATGGCCACTGATAGTACTACTGTGAAAATAAAACAAAGGAGCATATTTCAAGTCTCTGGATCACATCAGAAGCTCAGAGATTATTTGTTTGTTTGTTTGTTTGTTTGGGAGAGGAAGTGGAAGAGGCTCAGAGAGAGAATCTTAAGCAGGCTCCACACCTAGCACAGAGTCTGATGTGGGGCTCAATCTCACGACTCTGAGATCATGACCTGAACTGAAATCAAGAGTCAGATGTTCAACTCACTGAGCCATCCAGGTGCCCCTCAAAGAGAATATTATTAACAATACTATTATCCCTCTAAGAATTATGTAAACAAAATGAAAAAAAAACCTACCTAAAAATGGCTTCTTAAAATAATTTAATTGAGTTAAAACTTAAAATTAAATATATGCCACTTACATTTGGGAAAATGAAGGGAAAAAATCAAATCAAAGAAGCACAATTTTTAAAAAATTAAATTTCAAGAAACAAGGTTAAATCTTGTTTAGGTGTGGGAGAAAAGCCATTCTTCCTTTGATGAGGGGATTCAGTGCTTCCATAATCAAAACAACTACACATCACACATTTTAAAACATTTTTTAAAACTCTAACAAAATAGGGGCACCTGGGTGGCTCAGTTGGTTAAGCGACTGCCTTCGGCTCAGGTTATGATCCCGGAGTCCTGGGATCGAGTCCCACATAGGGCTTCCTGCTCAGCGGGAAGCCTGCTTCTCCCTCTCTTCTCACTCCCCCTGCTTGTGTTCCCTCTCTGGCTGTGTTTCTCTCTGTCAAATAAATAAAATATTAAAAAAAAAAACTAACAAAATATCTTAACTGTAGTACTCTCAGGTCATACCTTACTTATTTTTCTAAATAAAAATTGCTTTTTCTTTTCCTTTCAAATCTCCTTTCAAATTTTTAGCTGATTTTGTTTACTGATCTTTTTTTTGTTTTCAAAATGTACACACAGATTGCTTTTCAAATGCATATGTTAAGTGGGTTTACTTATGAACATAAGGGTCTATCTTTTCCGTGGATTTCAAAACAATTTTTGGAATGACATTTGGGGTGGAAAACTTAGGTTCTACTCCTAGAAGTAAGGTTGGAGTCCTCACCTTACTTTTGCTGGTGGATGTTCCCTTCTCTTTCTTCTGCAAATCTGCTTGTAGACTGGGAGAAAAGGAATTAAAACCTTGTTTCAAACATGGGTGAGTCTGTGACCTTCATTCTATAACACCTTACCCAAGCCATTCTCCACTTAAAAGCTGAAGTGGGCTTATCCTGGGGAAAGAATTACTCACATGCAGCTGGTCAATAGTTTCTTTTCCATTTATTCCAGTTTCTCCACAGAAGGAGATCTAACAAACAAATGTGGTTAGAGACTTTACCCTCAAGTAAGTTATAATCTGTAAGTGGGAAAAAGTATAAATGTGCAACAAGAAATGGGTGACAACTCTACCACATTTGTGTAGCCAATTTCAGACTCTTGTTTTCTCTTGTTTCATATCCCTATAAATATACCCAGCACTCCTTAGATTATAATCTTCTGGAGGACATGACTATGACAAGTTTGGGGTTTGTTGGTCAGATTATCTGTCTCATCTCACACAGAATTAATACATGACTGTAAACATAAGAGGCATTTATTAAAACTATGTCTTTGACGTTTCATAATTACCCCCAAAGAAGTGGGAAGAAGGTACCCTTCAGAATGAAATCCTAATTAACACTTAGGACTAGATGTTCAATAACTTTTGGAATCACTATGTCTTTTAAATGTATACAAAAGAGCATTCCAGTGGTGTTCTAAACCCCTTACTTCATGCTTCTAATTCCATGTTAAACTCAAGTGATAAACAATCTTTTCCTCAAGTTGCTTCCTCTCTCATGGCCACCACTGACGCAGACAGCAGCTAGAAGAGAGGCCTCCAAGGATTAGGCAGCTTGCATTATACATAACTTGGCAGCCACTTGTAAACTCCAAAGAGAGTAAACCAAATATCAGCGACCGATTGTGAAGCTGAATTGCTTCCTCTTTTCTAGTTTCTCACAAAACTGTTTGAATTCAGCTTCCCTTCTCCCTAACAGCAGCCACTTCTGACGGAAGTCTGTTCTCACAGACTCGCTTCTATTTAGGAGAAATTGCTTATATTGTTGTTCTTGGGCCTATTAATAACTTAAAAAAGAGGTATACATGCTGAATTTCAACAATGACAGAAATATTTTCCTGTGGTATTTTCACTGTATTTCTCTATGTTCTGAATTCTATCTTTACCTTAAAAACATTTATTCAGTAGCAGATTCACAAAAGGTAATATTATGGAAAATATACACAGGATATTTTTCCTACAGATAAACATTGGAGTTACCACAACTTCACTGTGGTGGTTTTCTGAAGTTTGTCTGTGGGGATTATGTAAAAGGCATAGAAAATATAGGAATGTATTAATATTTTTATACAAGTTTAAATACTGTAATATATAAAGCTACATTAAATTATACTGGTATGGACCTTTAACATGACTGCACTAGATCGCATTTGAAGTATTGAAAAACAGACTTTATACCAGATTAGCTTTTTCCTGTCTCTTCACTTGAACTCATAACAAAGAGTTCATTGGAGTTGTTTTGAGGAATTAGTCTTTAAAATATGAAATAGCTTTTTATCTTAATGTGTAATAAATGCTTCATTTTTAAAGAGGTATTACCTTGTGCACTATTAAAAGATTAAAAAAATCTTGAACCCTACAGAACTGACACCTTACAGAACAGAGACTTCCAATTTTTTTTTTTTTGAGCAGTCATACAGAACTGGATACAGTGGCCTTTTCAGATTAGACTAAGGCATTTCTAAGAAAAATGCTCATGAGACATGAAAATGTATCTGTGGCACCCAAATTCTTATCTGTGAAAAACCTATAGGAAATTCTCGTTTCCAGGGCACCTTACCTGGTTCAGTTAAGCATCTGCCTTTGGCTCAGGTCATGATCCCAGAGTCCTGGGATCAAGCCAGGAGCTGGGCTCTTTGCTCGGTGGGGAGCCTGCTTCTCCCTCTCATTCTGCCTCCAGCTCCCCCTGTTTGTGCTCTCTCACCCTTTCTATCTCTCTATCAAATAAATAAATAAAATCTTAAAAAAGAAAAAAAATAAATTCTCATTTCCTCACATATCAGTTCTGCTCAGGCCTGGAGACTACTCCCCATCTCTTCCAAATCTGCCATGGAAGTAATTCTCCCTTCCTCACCAGCAGCCCTTAACCAACTGAACCATTCCTGAAGCTTGGCAAAATAAACAGACTATAATCCCATATAGAGCAATCCCTTTTCACTAATACCACCAGACACAGCCTGTTCTTCTGCCTTTACTAATGTCTGTATTATAATTACATGTAGATTCTACCGGGTAAAGATTTCTCTTCTTTGAAGACAGCTTAAGCATTCTCATCTCTGTAAGAGACTTTTCTGACCCCTACCCTTCACCTGGATAAAATTAATAACACCCTTTTTCTTCTTTTTTGTTCCCACTGTATGCTGTACAGGCTGCGATCATAGGCCTCTAACAGTCTATTGTATTCATTTATTTATATGTTTATTCCCTTCCTAGTAGACTATAAATAGCTTGAGAATATATCTTATTTATCTTTACGTCTGTAGTTCCTAGCATAAAACCTGATATATTACATATAACACCAAATATTTGTGGAATGGGAACAATGAATAGCAGTTACATACAAAGAGATAAATGTAAATTGGGCTTCTACAAAATTTTCAGAAAAGATTTTCTTCTTTTCGTTAGCTAGAGAATAAATGGATTTTTCTGCTGCTCGGATTAAGACTCATATAGGAGGAGAAAGACAGACTTGCTTGCCCTCATCTGACTTTTCAATAACCAGCCCAAATAAACACTTTGAAAAGAATAGTCCCAAACTTAGAGTGAAAGGTTTTTCAACCACATTTTTAATGTGGTCTCACAGGTATGTAAAGAATAAACAATAATGATGACAATGACCTGAATTAAAACAGTGGCAATCCAGTTATTCTGACTTCCTGAAGTTAATCTCTTAGATTCCTCTGGCCTTTGTACCTCCGTGGACTGAAGAAACACTATAAGCAATACCTATATGATTCTATTTATGTAATTTAAAATGCTTATATTGCCCTACCTAAACAAATATCTATTGAACACTTCTCCACAAATTCAAGAAAACAAAAAATTAACTAACACTTTCACTTTTTATCTGAAGGTTTCCAATGTATAAAATCACATTCCTTAGTGCAAAGACTTCAATTTTTTGAAATAATTTTTTGGGGGAAGGAAAAAGGTTTTATGATTATTATGTCTCATCAGCTACTTTGTTTTCAAAATACCAAGCATTATAAGAAATGTTTTCAGCTACTCATAGGTTAAAAGACTTTGAGAGTGGTATCCAACAGAACAAACTCAGAAACAATCAGTAGTTTCACCCTAATTGTAAACATGACCTAAACACGGCAGAATTGTTCATTATGTCTAGACATATTACAGTATGTCGGAATATTTCATCTCAGCGCTAATTCCAACATACTATCAACATGACAACCTTGTTACTTAGATCCTTATTTTAATGGCCCACATTATCTACTTTGGCACCATAGAATTTATGAGTTAATTATTTATTAAAATTAGCTATTACAGTTAGTTATCTATACTGAGTATCTACACTCAATCTTTTTTTCATTATGTTCAGTTAGCTAGCATATAGCATATCGTCAGTTTTTGTTGTAGTGTTCAACGATTCATTAGTTGTTTATAACACCCAGTGCTCACTCAATCTAACACAAAATATTATTCTTATGGAATACAGATAGATCTTGTTTTTTTTTTTTTTTTAAGATTTTATTTATTTGACAGAGAAACACAGCCAGAGAGGGAACACAAGCAAGGGGAGTGAAAGAGGGAGAAGCAGGCCTCCCGCCAAGCAGGGAGCCCGACAGGGACTCGGTCTCCGGGATCATGACCTGAGCCGAAGGCAGTCGCTTAACCACCTGAGTCACCCAGGCGCCCCCAGATCTTATTTAAGAAAACTCTTTTGTATACTCCAGTTGTTCCCTCATTTTAACTCTGTTTCTCAATAAGAAGTTTAAAAAAGCTGTTTTAAGAGCCAAACCCCTGTCCTTGTACTATTGACAACAAGATTCAGAAACCTTCACATCTGCCATCCAAGTCACTTGCAGAAACATCTCCCTGCACTCAAGAAGCAAGTTTCCCCGCAGAAGTCTGCCTCTCACTTCTAACTCCCTATCACCTGCTCTCACTCCCAACCCTAATGCTGGGCCTCTGTGGTCAGCTTCTTCAGGCTTCTGAAGAAAGGAATGGCTGTCAGAGTAGCAAGGGTTTTCTTGAAATTCCCAATCAGAATGTGTTTTAACATGAAGAAAAATTACTAAGTACAATTAGGATCTGTACTAGCTGTCTTAAGAGTTGAATAGGCTTGGGGGGCTGGCTTGGGATCTTAACTTATCACTATAACTATTTTTCTGAAAAAACTAATTCTGAATTGAGTGCCCTTAAATTATAAACCAAGAGTTATAATGCACTTTGTCTGTAAGTTGTAGACCCCATAACATTGTAATTCTTTAGTGATATGAATAATATTTTTAATTCTGATTTTTCTTTAAGAAATTGAGCTTATTTTCATGAGAAAATGGTCATAAATTAGTTTTAAATTGCTGAAGAACTTTTTTTTTTTTTTTTTTTAAGGAGCAAGCCTACAATTTCCTTGCACCTCACTGTTTTTCTCATTATTTTAGCTAGTTCTTATTGAAAATCTAGTAGGTGCCAAAAAACTGTTTGTGGGTGCTAGAAACACTGCAATGAGCAAGACGGGCAATTGCTGCTGGATGGAATTTCTATTCTAAGAGGTAAGAAGTAGGAAGTGAGGAAGGGGACAGAAGATAATAAACAAGAGAACCCAGATACTGATTTATGATATAAAATAAACAGTGGTGTGATATTGTGGGGCAGGGGCTACGCAGGGAGACAGTTCTAAGGTGATAAAAGAATGAGCTCAGTGTGAAGGATGGACAGATTAATAAATTTATGAATAAGTAAGCGCCGGCACAGAACTTTCTAGGCTTGGGGATTAACTGGAACCCAGAACCCAGGACAAGAAGGAGGTGGCATGTTTAAGGAGCTGATACTTGTCTATTGTGGCTGGTGCTGGGTGAACGGGTAGACACTTATAGGAGGAGATCAGAGTAGGCAGGAAGGATCCTCAAGGGTCTGTTGGACAAAAGCCAGAAGTTCCTCTTTTTATAGGAAGTCACTGAAGGACTTTAGGTGGGAGAATGGCTTGGGTGGATTAAGTCTTTGAAAGGACTACTCGGGCTCCTATGAACAGATTATAAACAGAGCCAGAGTAAAACCAAGCGGAATAGTTTCAAGGCTACTATAGAACAGAGATGGTTTACAGGAACATGGTAACGACTGGGATACACTCTGGAAGCATTGAGATAAAATACATTTAATTCCCAAATACAGTTAACTCTATGCATATTTTTTAAAAATGGAAATCCATACTGAAAAAAATTTTTTTTAAGATTTTATTTATTTGACAGAGAGAAACACAGTGAGAGAGGGAACACAAGCAGGGGGAGTGAGAGAAGGAGAAGCAGGCTTTCCGTGAGCAGGGAGCCCAATGTGGGGCTTGATCCCGGATCTCCAGGATCATGACCTGAGCCGATGGCAGCCGCTTAACCAACTAAGCCACCCAGGTGCCCCTGAAAAATTTTTTAAATATAAAAAAATGGAGAATATAAATTTAGAGTTTCACACTTTCATTTAACTTTGATTTCTGTATTCCTAAAGGGGTGAGGGCATAAAACAAATTAGAGTGGGCCTTAGAGGTGAGGTCTGGGGTTGCTGTGGAATTTCTCCATTTCCACACCTAGGCCCTATAAGATCACTTACATATGCCTTTTTCCGTAGATGAAATTTGGCCACGAAACGCACTTGGCTGTTGATATGTAACATGTAAATACTTTAGTTTGGCAATAACATTCACCCTTACAACCAAAATATACTGCCTAAAACCAAGTTCCTCCCATCCCTGGCAGAACCCAGGGTTTGTGTACTTAGGAGACTGGATCCAAATGGAGCTTTGCTAGAAAGGTGATTCTAGACTCCACACAACTAACAAACCTAAGGAAAGGGCGTTTTACTTTTATAACTATTGTTATTTTGGCCCTCTGGTTTATCATTTGGTATAGCATATGATATTTAAAAAAAGAATAGTCTTTGCTCAGGACCTTAAAGCTTAGCTAGGCAGATGGGCAACCAAATGTAAGACACTCTCTCAGTACAGCAAGCAGCTAAAGGTCCAAGACATGACTTCCTAGGACTTACAGATGTATTTGTACACTTAAGAGCCAATTTTGTAAGGGTCCATCATTGAAAAGATTTACAAAAAGAAGCAAGATGCCAGAGAACTAAAAATGAGACTTAAGAGAGACCCACTAACATAATTAGTATAGTAATAAATATTAGTTGTATCTCAATAAAGCCAGAAAAAATAAACAAAATTTATGGCAGTGATGGGTGGGTAACTCTGCATGTCTACTGAAAGTCAAGTAGTTACACACTTTCCATGCGTGAACTGTACAGTCTGTGAATTGTATCTCAACAAAGCTATTTTAAAAAATGGCTCCAGAGACCATTCTGTTCCATTCCATGGAAGAGGAGGAAAAGGCACCACAGAGGAGCTCTCTGGTGTACTATGAAGAGAAATGGGGAGGGAGGGCAGGGCTTTGGAGCTGACAGACCTAGCTGATGTGGGGTGGTGTAGGAGGGCAAATAACGTAATCTTTTGGGGTCTCCTATTTCTCAAGTGCAACGCAGAGATAGTAAAAATAATACTGACACCTGACAACGTTGTTAGGATTACATGGAATTTATGCATATCAGTGTTTAGAGCAGGCAGTACTTAGCAGTACCAAGTGTTTCATCACATAGTATTTCTGTTTTTGAAAGAAAAGCCTATTTCAATTTCCAAGTGTATACACACACATGCACAAGCTTACATGACACACACACTGTATATGTAAATATATATATGTATTTTGTTTTTCATATACAAAGGCATATATATTTTTAAAAAGACATATGCCTATTTAAATATATATGAAAAAGCATACATATATATGATATATATTTAAATAGGCATATTAAATAGGATGTATATACACACATAGTCCAGTTCTTAAGGTTTCAACAACTCAACCCAAGCAATAAAGACCCACTGAGAAAATACTGAAGATTGAGGGTGGAAAGTCTCATTTTAAAAATATAAAAAAAGGAAGGGCACCTGGGTGGCTCAGTCAATTAAACATTCAACTCTGGATTTCAGCTCAGGTCACCATCAAAGGGTCATGGGATCGAGCCCTGCATGGAGCCCCAAGTCAGGCTCTGTGCTCAGTGGGGAGTCTGCTTGAGATTCTCTCTCCCCTTCTTCATTTGCCCCTCCTCCCACTCATAGGCTTGCTCTCTTTCTCTCTCTCTAAAATAAATAAGTAAATCTTTAAAAATATATATAAAAACAAAGCAAGATTAATACTCTGTTTACAGATAATGCAGACAACAGAAAAGCCTTTCTGGGACAGAAGGGCGGCAACAGGCAAGATAGAGGTGACTGTTTTAAAAGGGTGGGGCTGAATAAACTTTCACCTCCTTGATAGTTGATTTAAGCAAACCTCAAGAACACAAAACCAGGGTCAGTGCTCCAGAAGGCATTTGGAAGTGTTCAACTCAGCAGAACCCAAAGGGCCTCTTCGCTGCTGTGTGGCAGCAGGAATCCACCTCGCTTTCCTCCTTTGCTCCCTTGCTCTCCAGGTCTTGTGTTTCAAGTTTTTTGAACATCATCTATTATACTTTTAACAACTCTGCAAAGGCAGGCATTCTTATTTTTCCAAAGACTTTTCTGATATGGCTCAGGGATATTACTCCATTTGTCCTTTTAATTCCCAAACTGGGTCTCTTCCTCCTACACTCCATATTTGTTGCTTAAATTTCTTTAGAGCTATCATTAAAGACTCATAAAAACAGTTTTTCTCAGACGCTGAATTTCCTTAGTTAGGGACATCAAAAGTAGTCTTTTAAAAGTCAAGGGTAGTTTATGCTTCTTAGGCTGTAATAGAAGATTCCAAATTGGTATTTTCTGGTAAAGTCTGGATTAGCCTCACAAATTTTCCTAGTAACAAAAGCCATGTTGCAAACATGATAATGTCACTGTAGCCTCATTCAGAATATTACTCACTCTTTCTGTTGCTTTGCTACTTCAGCACTTGGGAAAGTTTGAATTTCCCAGCAGTGTGACCATGATACTATTTTTGTATCTTCAGCGTCTACTTATTGTCAATTTAGTGAAAATAGTTTATGGTTAAGCTGAATTTTGAAAGCATACTGAAAAAAACGTGGATTTCTTTATGAAAATATTTAAGAATACATATATAAAGAAAATGTGTACTCAAGAGAAAGCAAAACTAAAATACACTATTTCTTCTGAAATGCAATACTTGGATTAACATTCAGGTTTCGGTCTATCTGAATACCACCAATATCATTTTAACCCCACAAAGCACATAATTGTGAATAACATAATATTAATAATTTTGGTTGCAAAAACAACTATAAAATTATTTGGTAATCACTAGTTACAAATCTACTTCATAACTGATTGCAGATTCACATATAAAGGCATCAAAGAAATTTGGATTCAAGAAATGGGGGGGGGCTCAAACTATAGATCTATTCTTCTAGATGTAACATGATTAGGCCAGGAAGGCTAGCAGGTGTCACTTGCCCTTAAGCATAAAACATTTCTATGCAATGAAAAAGTATAAATAAAACGGAACCAAGGAGAAATGTACTAAATCTTATGACTCTTCCATCAATTTTCTATAAAAAGCTCTCTTTCAAAAAATGAAAATACCAATGAGGACGGTGGTGGGGAAAAGGGTGAAACCTGCCCTTTGGGCTGCTGGTAGCCCCAGGATCCACCTTCCTTTCAGCAAGCTTTTTATGATCAGAAGCGCCTGAATTGCTTTGCTTCCTTCAACTGCCAAACTTCTCTCAGGTTTGAGATTTAGCCTTTCCCACATCTTCCCTACCCCTCTATGCTCCCTAACCTTTTATGTCTCATTTTCATCATGTCTTTCCAAAGTTTCCAGTGACCTTGTTCTTGCCAAGCTTGAGGACTAATCTCCCACTGATGCTCAGTCCTTCCATTTGAAACCTTTTTCCTTTCCTTGGCTTGAGGAAATTTAACTGTGCTATAATTACTTGCATCTAATGATCCTTCCTCATTCCACATGGCACAGTGTTGTTTTTTTATTTTTTTTTAAGATTTTATTTATTTGACAGAGAGAAACACAGCCAGAGAGGGAACACAAGCAGCGGGAGTGAGAGAGGGAGAAGCAGGCTTCCCGTCGAGCAGGCAGCCCAATGTGAGGCTCGATTCCAGGTCTCCGGGATCATGACCCGATCGGAAGGCAAAGGCTTAACCACTGGGCCACCCAGGTGCCCCGGCACAGTGTTTTAAACACATGGGTCTGAAGCCAGACTGCCTCGAGTTTGAATCTTTGTTCCAGCTGCCACATTCTACCAGGGAAGGTTAAGACAGGTAATGGAACTTAGTCCTATTTTTCCATTTGTAAGATAGGAATGATGGCAGGCCCTGGCTCATCTGGTTGTTACAACAATAAGGTAATACATGTAAATCACTGAGTTCAGTGCCACGAATGACATTAGCTATGTGCATTCTATAACCATAGGCTCTCTACACCACCTGTCTCAAAAAACCTATTTCACAGCGTCAAGACCTCCATGCTTATGTAAGGTAACATCTAAACCACTAGCTTACATGTGTTATGGAAACTTCAAAGCCCTAAGGCTGCAAACTGCACGTATCCCATCTATTAAACCTTTCTGCCTTTTCTACTTGAGTCAAATGAAACCACCAGTTTCCCAGGCTCCTTAAAATCATCCACCGTCTTGGTGATAGAGTAAATCTCATTAATTCCTGATTTATGCGGCAATATGCATAGTGGTTAAAGGCAAGGGCTGGAGCCTGGTTGCTTGTGCTCAATGACTGGTTCTGTCCCTTACAATTGTGTGACCTCAGGCAAGGAACTTACAGTCTCTGTGCCCTGACTGCCTCATCCATAAACATGGGCGCTATCAGTACCTACAGCATAATCCTGACCTCATACAATACTTAGTAAGTATTAAATTAGCATTTATTAAATAAAGTAAAATGCGCAATGTGGTCTTTTTATTGGTTTAAAGAGAGAAGTGAAATTCCAAAGCTTTCTTAAAGCAAAAGAGGCAGTTTTTTCTTAGTTCTTATTTCTTCCTTTGGATTCTCATGACCCTTACCATTGTCCAAGCTCACAACTCATCCTCGCCAGATAAGGGTAAAACTGCCTTATCCAGCTTCTCTAAACTCATTTCCCTAAATTCCAGCCTCTCATCCACTTTAATCCATTTTTTATTTAATCCCTAATTGCCAGATTAATCCTTTAAAATACCCCTTTCATACTGCACCTTTTTGGACTGACTGCATCAGTATCTCCCCATAGCTCTAGGGCAATATGAAATTGCCTCCCCTGTGGTCAGCAGATCTATTTTTTCATGCACAGGGGCAAAACGCACAGAAGTGGAATTCCTCGGGTCCATTACAATCTCCATGCCTTGATTCTTGCTGTTTTCCCTTCCCAGAATGTGCCACATTCTACGTCCTCACATCTTATATATCCTTCAACAACCAGGTCAATTCCATTTGCTCATGAAGACTTTCCAGTTGACCTCCTCCTCGCTCCCCAACCACCAGTCTGCAGCTTACGGAGTACCATGGAGTATACGAGAGAAGAAGAGATCTGCATACATGCTTGGTTCTTACAATGAGGTTACTGTTTTACACTGTTATTTACATACTTCCTGTGTACGTATCTTGCCTGGAATTTCCCATGCACAATCTCAAAACTGTGCATATGGTAGATGAGTTTAAAGTGGTTGAGTTTATGGATGAATGATGATCCTCACCTGGGAAAAGCAGGGTTTGCTCAGATTTTTGTTTTAATTTCACTGCATGAATGGGCACCAATCATGAATGTGATATTATTTTGGCCATCAAGACTCAAATAGATTAATCAATTCAATTTAAGTGAATATTCATATCTGTGTGCAGAATGCTCTTCATCCACGTTCTCCAAAGTTATCTTGACATGAAGAAAAGGCACAATCAAATTCAGAATTTTTTTGTACAAAAAACAAAAATAGAAGCCTTACATACTTAATACCATTTAAGTGGGGGCACTTTTGAGCTCTTTAGAGGAAAGAAGGAATTGGGGAGGGGCTGGTTACACTTTCTTTCTAGTGGCTTATTTTATGTTCAAAAACAACACTGAGAATCTCTGCCAAGTATGATATGTTATGAGAAAGACCAAAATAAAAGCCTAGTCTGTACTCTTGAGTCATACATTAGTTTGCTTGCCTAAGTACCTTTCCTTTTCTTAGTAACCCAGGGTTAGAGGACAGGAGGGAGGATGAAACAAGAAAAAAACAGAAGTCTTTCCTTCAAGAAATAAAGAAAAATGCAAATAGTTTCAAAGGCAGCCACACTTTAAATGAAAATAAAAAAATTTAATTAGTGGAATTTCTTAAATAATTTCTCATAGTAAGGAAAATAGGCTGATGGTGTGGGTTTAGTAATAAAAACAGCAAGAACAGGATTGACAGAAACAGCAAAAACCAGAGGTCCTTGGGTTATAACATAGTTAACCTAACCTCATAACAAGCCCTGTGCAGAAACTGCCCTAGACTTACTGGTTCAGTATCCGAATTCTACTAAGATGCAGACATGAAGTGTAAGAAACACTCCTCCAACCTATTTTTGTAAGCACTAACAAATAATCATTAATGTTCTACTGAATAATGATCCTTAGTGTTTCTCAAGGACCCAATCGTCAACGCATGATCCAATTTTGATCCTTGCACGTAAATTCTTAAATACTCTCCTTTAGTAACAAAAGCAGAAATAAACATAGGATAGCCTGGCTACCAAGTGATGAACAAAAACTTCCAACCAATGTTCTTTTTTTTTTTTTTTTTTTAAAGATTTTATTTATTTGACAGAGAGAAACACAGCCAGAGAGGGAACACAAGCAGGGGGAGTGAGAGAGGGAGAAGCAGGCTTCCCGCCAAGCAGGGAGCCGGATGTGGGACTCCATCCCGGGTCTCCGGGATCATGACCTGAGCCGAAGGCAGTCGCTTAATCAACTGAGCCACTCAGGTGTCCCCCAACCAATGTTCTGATTAGTTGACACTTTATAATTTCTGTTGCATTCTGCTTTAATTGATAAAAATATACTTGTTAGATACATGTTTTCAGACTCTACATACACAATGGCTTTCCTGAGCTGGCAGTCACAAGAAAATAGTGCCAAGCTGCAGGGAGAGAACCTGGGCCCTGTGGTAGCCAGCAGGAGCCTGTATTTGAGAGGTTACACATGGCTCTGGTTTCATTCACATGTAGTCAATGATTCTCAGTCTCAAAGATGTTAGATATTCAAAGTTAAAATGAGACAAGCTGTAGATTAAAGCAGAACCTTCTGGCAAGAATATCTGAGCAGCTTTCTACCTGGGAAACAAAATGACACTGCAAAATGACACCCCAAATATTGTGGAATGAGAATACTGGGCAAACAATGATAGCCCAACCTCAGCTAACTACCAGAGAACAATCCTCTGAATTTTAAGGCAATTCCCTTGCCCTTTATTGAAGAGAAGGCCTATGTAGTTAAAATTCCTGCACATCCAATGGCCACCAGAAACTTAAATTTAAGTATTTAAAATTCTCAGACATTTAGTGTCATCTGAATTCAGATAATGTACAGTCTGGCTGGCAAATTTAATCATTTTACCATATTCTTTAGTTTCAAAATATGTGCTTAAGCCACATAAACAAACAAAAAACAGAGGGCGGAAAATCCCCAAATAGATACCTCTGTTATGTTTACCAACCAGAGTAAATGCGGTTCTATCTTATCATGTTTTCTATGAGAAAACTTCTGTTCTTTTTTTAGATTTGGAGAATTGCTTTTCCTGACAGAACCCCCAGAACTCAGAACCCTGAACTGCACACTTGTCCTTTGTCCTAGTTGTTTACCAGCCTTATCAGGGCACACATGGGTTGGCAATGTGATTCTAAGATAAAAATTCCAAAGATATAATTAGATGTTTTTCTGAGAAATATCACCCAATACCATGAAAATTTGTTTGCTGCTTTTCACTTCATACTTAAAGTGAATGATCTCACAATTTCTTGCCAGTTCGTAATTTTCTTCTAGGTAAGTGAGAAATATTAACTTGGCACTAAAGTAAAATACATACTTTTTAAAATAAACAACACTGAAAATACAGATCTTATCTCAAAAACTTCTGTGACATTTCAATGAACGCATATTTCAGTATGAATAACATACTTATTAAAAGTTATTCACAGCAAAAATACAATGATGAAAACAATCTTGTGCCCCTGAACCTAACTATAAGTGATAAAGGATGGAAAATAGATTCTAAGCTAGTGATGTACAAGCTTTCTTAAAGCACCCTACACGTCTATTTAGTATAATTATGAACAAAATGGATAAAATGGTAAGAACCCAAAAATGTACATTTTCTATGCTGTAGAAGAATACTCTCTAACCCAATCAAAGAAGTGCTATAAAAATATCTCTCAAGTTTTCTACTGAACTCCATTTTTGAGTTCTGAAAATGAACTGAAAAACCATTAAAAGAAGAAAAAAAATCTTCTACTGCCACCTGCTGGTTACTTATAGTCAATGATTTTCAAAGATGCTA
Source organism: Spilogale gracilis (assembly GCA_004023965.1). Taxonomy (NCBI): domain Eukaryota; kingdom Metazoa; phylum Chordata; class Mammalia; order Carnivora; family Mephitidae; genus Spilogale; species Spilogale gracilis. Next base: position 75,246 of record PITA01001367.1, read on the forward strand.
GAAAGACAAGCTACATATTAAAGCAAAATCTTTTGACTTTTAAAACAGGAATAATCTTTGGATTCTTGTTTACCTTCCTCCCATTTACAGATTATACATAATATATTTTATAATAAATTATGGATATATAAGTATACATTTTTACACATGTTTCTAGTAGAGAAGTAGAACCAGAAGCACATTTTTTTTTTACTCCTGACTGCCTTGCTCATTGATTGACCCCCAATGCTCTGAAATAAGTCAGAGATTATCATATTTCCATTCTTTCCTTTCCCACAAAGGCCATTCTACATGGTCAAGGCAAGCAATAAAGATTTAAAATTGGGTGCTTTTGGCTGACCTGTGAGAATTTGCAACTCAAACACTCCAGGCCAGCTAGAGATGTTACTTTCTTGGAGCCAAAGAAGGATAAGCCAAAAGTCTATTTTTGAAGACTTCTCAAGAGGAAACTCACACTCTAAGGATGTCAACATAACGTTGATGGAGGATTTTAAATGAGAGATCCAAGGTTGGAACCGGAATACCCCCACTGGCAAGATTCCGTAACTGGAGACATAAACATGATTTTAGATATTCAGATAGGGCAGGCCCAAGTTCCTGTAGTCAGCTTCATTTCTTTTTTTGGAGAGTCTGAGAATTTAAAAAAGCCTTTGCTAAAAGATTTTCAGGGAAACAACTATTCTCTTTCATTTAGAGGGTATTTAAAAAAATGAATGTAGATAGGTAAACCATTTTGAGGAAACAGTACTTTCTCTATCAACGAAATACCAATTCTTCCTACCAACATAAACCATGGAAATGATTTTTTCAGTGATTTCATGTCACAAACCACACATTATAGAATACTTCATGCCACATGGTTTCACCTATTCTAAAAATAAATTGGAAAACATGGATTTGACTAACCTTAAAATTAATGTTAAGTTAACGTGAACCAGAAGGCAATGTCCCAACATATAAATCCTGGGTCCTTCTTTTCACATCCCAGACATGAACAAATTTGCCTGCTAGGACACTGAAGAGTTGTCTGTAATTCTACAGTGCTATAATTAAGACTTGTACAAATTCTGCTGCCAAAAAATCACCAGAGTGGGTGGTGAATGCAGCCAAGTAAACTCTAATTATGGAAGGCGGGTTTTCTAAGATCTTACATACAAGAAGCAAAGGCAAGATCAGACAGCTAAGATAGGTTACAGAGGCAATATAAATAGCTTTGCCAAATTCAATGCAAGTCCCCTTTTGGTAACAACTGTTAACTCCCACAGGTCATAGGTACCTTTAAAAATGCAATCTGGAATCCTCTGCTGGGAGTCCGGCACTAACTGTTCTCCCTAAATTAAAATTATGAAATTTACACATGCCATTTTCACTCCTGGGACCAAAAAAAAAGTCAGCAGGATTCCTGTATCTCGGATAATTTTTCATTTTATTTCAGCTCCTCCACTAGTATTATTTTAAAAACTTCTGCTCAAGAGTTCAATGAAATGCTTTTAGCACTCTGAAAGGCAGTATGCAAATCCTAAGTATACAACACAATAAATTTACATAAATTGAACATATGCATCTAACCAGTAGCACCCAATCAAGAAATAGTATTTTTTGAATGCAGCAAGGTCCCAATTACCTAGAAAAGGGGAAATTTTACTTTATAAAACAAAGTTCTCTCAATAATATATATAATGTATTATTACTATCTAGACTGTAATTACAACCTTCTAGTAGAAGTGATTATGTTTTTTCTCCTTTGCTTATAAAAACATCTGTGCCCACTTTTCCCCTTATCAACAAACTTCATGAAATTCTCATTCAAGTTCCAGTTCAGACATCACCTCCTCTATGAAGATTTCCTGGACCATCACAGAAAAATAAATTAAGTCATCACCTACACTCACAGAGTAGTTTGCAAATAGTCTATGCTTGCAGTCATCACACACACACACACACACACACACACACACACACACACACACACTACTGTTCTAGACTCTGAGTACCTCATGGACAGAAAAGGCAACTAATTTCGCCTTTTGATTTGTCCTCTTGTGTTTATGCTGTGCTTTAAATTTTGTGCGAATGAATGACTACATGTTTCTCATGCCTTTACCTTATGCAGTTGACACTCAAATAATTTTTCAGAAAAGAATATTCTACCAAACCATATTCTTTAATATTAAACAGAACAAAATACAACTGACTCTTGAACATGGGTTCAAACATGGGTTTGAACTGTGCAGGTCCACTTACATGTGGATTTTTTTTTGGTAAGTATAGTACTGTAAATGTCTTTTCCTTATGATAATTTTTTAAATAGTACTTTGCCTAGCTTGCTTTAGTGTAAGAATGCAGCATTTGACGCATATAACATACAAAATATATGCTAATCAAGTGTTTACATGACCTGTAAGGCTCAACAGTAGACTATTAGTAGTTAAGTTTTGGCGGAGTCTAATGTTATATGCAGATTTTTGACTGTATGGGAAGTTAGTGTCCCAACCCCCATGTTCAAGGGTCAACTGAGTATTATCCAGATACTTTAAATATATAGCATCTTAATGCCCTCCATATAAAAGGATTTATAACAGCATATTTTATTCAAACACAGTAAAAACTATGTTAATTTTAATACATATACACACTAGTCATATAAGTAGCATATATAAGTTGAGACTATAATGCTTCATGATAAGAAGCAGCTATTTTCTTGTAAGAGATGATATTATGGTACTTCTCTGGAGAAAAAAATTCACAAACTTTTGAAACTCTTCTTAGGCTCTGAAACTTTGGTTACCGTGCTCCTTCTCCATCCTCTGCTACAAAACTAAACAAGCTTACTTCAACTAAGTTGAAATGAAACTTTACTTATACATCCAGTTCAAGGGTCACAGAAGAAACATGAACATCTTATGAAAGGTAGAAATTCCAGAGCTCTCCTACCTGTGTACCTAAGCTGGCTGCCATCATGTGAGTCAGAAGTTTAGCTGCAAACATGGAATACCTGGCACAGAAAATATGGGAAAGAACAGCCAGACAAAGACCTGTAGGAAGAAAAAAGTCCATGTGTGCTTTTACAATCCATGAACGAGCAGTCACACAGCAAAAATCTTCAGAAGGCCTGTCATTTGCCCATGCTGCATAGCATGGTATCTCTAGCAATGAGGATATTGCAATTTTAATCTACTCCATTTTACATGGCATAAAATCTACACATTAATCAACTAAGGCCAAAGGACAACTTTAATTTTCAAATAGCCACATGTTCACTTCCTTAGTTAAAAGACTGCACAAATTAAACAGATTAATAATTTCATTAAACTTCTGGTTTTCTACATTTCCATTAGACAAGTTTTATCACTTAAGAAAAGGATCAAATTCTAATTTAACTTTCAAAGAACAGGTGGCTTGGCTACATAGAGATATTTAGGGAGGTGAGGAAGCTCTTTTAAGCATAAAACTGTGAATGGTACGACCAAAACTCAGGCTCAGTAATTACCCCCTTTTTATCTAGTAGGAATACTTATGTAATTACAACAGTGGTGATTATGAATTTTAAGAGTTATCTTGCACTACTGGGTGCCAAAACTGGGGAAAAAATGTGTTTTTCCTTCTGAGATGAACTTTAACCTAAACATCCACATTTTTCAGAGGAATAAAAAAAACTATTCTTATTTTCTTGAAATCTATTTGAATTCATCTCTTCATACTACTTCAAATGATTAGAAACTCAGTACTAACACAAACCTTTATCTTCAATTTGTATGAATTTCTTGTAATATACCATGTTTTAAGTATGGGGAGTGTGTGTGTGTGTGTGTGTGTGTGTGTGTGTGTGTGTGTGTGTGTGTTTAAGACTTATTTTATTTATTTGAGAGAGAGACAGAGCTCGAGAGGTAGAAAGAATCTCAAGCAGACTCTGCCCAGTGTGGGAATTGATCCAAACACCTGAGACCATGACCTGAGCTGAAACCAAGAGTGGGCCACTTAACTGACTGTGCCACCCAGGCACCCCAGGTATGTACATATTTTCAAAGTATTTCTGGTCCTAAAATTTAAATGTGCTGCAAATATTAACCCATTTGCTTTTTCAGTAAGACTTTTAATCCTTCTCATCCTTAATAGCGTTACTTTGTCTTAAGAATTATCAAAACATAGCAATTGGCATGTATATGCCACGTTGCCATGTACTTTGCATGTATTACCTCACTGCATTTATTCAACATTTGCTTTCTCCTTATCTTCTCTGAAGCTATGGACCTAACTACATGGCATAAGTGGATTGGGCATCTGCCAAGTGCCCACATGGGGTCTACCACTAACAAATATTCCTTACAGCAATGCTTGTCATAACTCCTTTTGGAAAAGGCTTTCAGTATGTTCAAATTTTAATAAGTTAGACAGAGTTCCACACAGGAAGTGCGTCTTTGCATTAGTCAAGGCTTTTAGCCTAGGAATTTGGCCAAGAAATCTAAAGTAATCCATTTTCAGGAAGGCTGCTCTAGGGAGATCTGGGACAGGTGTGCAGGTCTTGGGGCTGCCTCCCAAATCCACCCACATGGGTACAGAGCGTATCCAGAAACTGCAGAGTCATGCCTCACTTTGCACCTTTAACTGAGGTCGTCTATAAACTACTGAAGCTGATGCTCTGAACTCACCAAAAGATACTTTAAATTTCCTATGATAATCAAACCTAGCTACTTTAAACTCAAGATTTCGTGTGTGTGTGTGTGTGTGTGTGTGTGTGTGTGTGTGTGTAATGTACTGATTTCAAAGGCAAGGCCTTGCAAATTTTTGTCAAAATAGGCCACATGATTACAAATACGTGCTTTCCTTTACATTAACTGTGGCAATGTGAGGCATGGGGATTAGTGCTGGACAAAGTAGAAATATACATGAGTCAACTGTTGGGTTTTTTTTCTAATTTACAAGAAGAGTTTATTCACAGCCTTCTCCCTTAACTTGGTAATTCTCCATTATACTCACATACATGAGACAAATTTAATACAGTTAAACTTGACCAGCTCAGTAATATTTAATTCCGTATATAAGCTTCAATTAAAATACTAGCGTGACACCTGGTGGTGGTCCTGGGTTCAAAGCCAGTGGCGGGAAGATGGGCTAGATTCTATTAGCCTTTAACTATAATGCATGATAGTGATCTGGATGCATCTTTTATTTATGGGAAAAGTAGGCTGTTCCCTAGCCTCAGCTGGCCTTGGGAAAGATACTGAATAGCTCAGATTTAAGAAATAAATATTTCAGTTTCCAAGTTCCTAAAGCAATATATGCTAAGGACTTCCCTTTTATTTTCTTATCTGGTAACGAATAGCTGCATTTAGCACACATGATGTAATCTACAAGTCCAATTTTTTTAAGTTGCAATAATTTTTTGGTTTAAATTCCTTTAATATAAATATGTAAACCACAGGGTACAAAATGTTGTAACTATAAATAGAGTGTTTTTTTTTTTTAATGAAGTATAACAATTCTAAGTATTACTTAAAGGTGTATTCTGAGGTTTTTTTTAAAAATTGACTCCTTGACAACCATGAGAAACAACAAGCAGCTGGGTGCCTGGATGGCTTGGTCAGTTAAGCATCTGCCTTCCAGGGTCCTGGAACCGAGTCCTGCTTCTCCTGCTGCTGTTCCCCCTGCTTGTTTTCTTTCTCTTAAATTAATAAAATCTGAAAAGAAAGAAAGGAAAAGAAAAAAGAAAAAAAAGAAAAGGAAAGAAACAACAAGCAGCTAACTGAATAATTTTTCTTTCTTTCTTTTTTTTTAGTGGGTTCCACATCCAGCATGGAGCCCAAGGCGGGCCCCAAACTCATGACCCTGAGGATCAAGACCTGAGCTGAGATTAAGAGTCAGACTCTGACCTGACTGAGACACCCAGGTGTCCCCCTTTATTTTTGTTCCTAGCACAGTGTAGGTTACAGATTCAGTTGGAAAGAAATAATAAGTTCACTAACACAATGACTTTTGTATATCATTAGAAAGTGAGGGGGAAGATAAACTATCTTTAATGAAACAATATTGATAATCTTTGATTTAGAAAAGAAAAACTCTAAAGAACTATTAGATACTTTTGCTATCATCAAACTGGACCAACGACCTTATTTATCCAGATAATATTTTAATGTTTGTAAGTGTATAAACATAGGTAATGTTTGTATATGAATATGCATAGTCAGCAAAATTGTCTATCAGCATCCCTTAAGAATAGGATACACTTTCTAAATTACTGGTTTAGCCCTCCACCAGCGAAATATTAATACTTTTTGCCATGAAATCTCTGAAAAATGTTCATAACTTTTGTTATCTATCTGTATCTCTAAGTCTTCCCTACAAATCAATCTCCACAAAACCAAATGTTTACTCCACATTATTAAATCAGCTAATTCGTTGTCAGCTTATTTTTTCCCCTATTTTCCCAACTAATACTAGCTATAACTGTTACTTTGTTTTACTTTTTGTTGCTCATCTCTATTGATCACCACATTTCTGTATCTCTCCTCTCCTCTCAGCATGATGCCTCTGGTTATTGCTACTAATGAACTAAAGGCAGAGAAACAAAATCATCAAGCCTGAAAAGTTTTCTCTGTTGAACATAACTCAATAAGAATCACCTTACAGAACACAAGGTCTGGGGGAAAGGATTTCCTCCAGAGGGGTGAGGTTGCCAGGGGATTAACTTCCAGAAAATCAGAGAGTTAACCCGACAGCCACACATGGTTATCTACGTTTTAATTAATTAAAATTAAACAGAATGAAAAATTCAGTCCCTCACCTGTCCCAGTCATATTTCAAAGGCTCAATAACCAGATATGGCTGGTGGTTACCATACTGGACAGGGCAGAACATTTCCATAATAGCAGCAAGATCTATTGGAGAGTGCTACGTTAAACTCTCCTGAGTGAAGGCCAAAGAAGAGTGTGCTGTATTTCAGAATAATTTTTATTAAAAATGCTAAAATGAGATTGCTCAAAGTACGAAGCTAACTTAAAAAGTCATAGGAACATCTATTATTGAAGGATGTCAGATCAACTATGCACATTCATTTATTGATTAATTTAACAACTAGGTACTGAGAAGCTGCCATGTATCAGTGGCTGCGTTGCACAATGGAGACGCAATGTTCCCAAAGGTAGTTACTTACTGCTCTACCAGTGGTTGTATCTATATTTCTTTTTTTTTTTTTAAGATTTTATTTATTTGACAGAGAGAAACATAGCCAGAGAGGGAACACAAGCAAGGGGGGAGAGGGAGAAGCTGGCTTTCCGTGAGCAGGGAGCCTGATGCGGGGCTCGATCCTAGGTCTCCGGGATCATGACCTGAGCGGAAGGCAGTCGCTTAACCAACCAAGCCATCCAGGCGCCCCTGTATCTGTATTTCTAGCTGTATCCTCTCCCAGATGCACACGGGTTTATGAAAGGTCAGAGGACATAATTCTGGGCAAAGAGATGTGCAGGAAAAGATTCTGGGTGGTTTCAGGATAGTCTTCATTGCTCTTAAAACATGATCCAAATAAGTGGCTTTCCTTTGGCAAGGACACTGTTGTCTGATACTCAGAGCTGCAGCCAGTTCCAGACCATGTAGGGGCAGGACTGAGAAAACAAAATCTTTGACTAGAGGAAGACAGAAAAATGAGAAGGGGATGGGCTCCTGAGGACACCAGTGAGGTCCTGAATTAATCAACCTTGAACTAAATTTGTTTATTTATTAAATGTGAGCTGTCTTCTGTTACTTGCAGCCAATGTCATCCTAAATAAGACACCAATATATAGAGAGAAACCCAACATTTTTATGCCACATCAGAATTAAAACTAATTTCTCTGACTTACTACCCAAAGTTCTCTTCAAATTTTTTTTTAATTTCTTATAACATTTTTTTTATTCTTTATGTTAATAACCACTCTCCCACTTGACAGAATGAAGCTGTTTTGCTATATCTTGCCCCATAATCATAATGGCTATTTTAGGACAATGGCTACAATGAATATAAACTTGCTATTTTTGGAAGAATGTAACACAAAATTTTGGAAGAATCTCTTACTTTAAAAAATAATTTGAATGGGTGGCATCTGGTAAAAGTTTTTTCTTTTTTTTTTTTCTGGAAAAACTATCAGAATCTCAGCTTGTAAAACATAAAAGGTATAACTAGGGGTGCCTGGGTGGCTCAAGGGGTTAAAGCCTCTGCCTTCAGCTCAGGTCATGATCTCAGGGTCCTGGGATGGAGGCCCACATCCAGAGCCTGCTTCCTCCTCTCTCTCTCTGCCTGCCTCTGGGCCTGCTTGTGATCTCTCTCTGTGTCAAATAAATAAATAAAATATTTTTAAAAAAGGCATAACTAGAATAGTCTTGCAGTTTAACAAACCTTGGACAAAAGAATAAGCATGCCTCAGAGGACTTTAGATTGTACTGATTTATTCATCCTGTAAGTCTTATTATTTAGCAATTTATGGACAATTATTTTCTGTTACTTAACTGTAAAACTGACCTTGTGCTGACATGTATATACTTAGTAATCTGTCAAGTAAGTAAAGCCATTAGCCATTTAAAAGGGATGGTTTTAGTTTGACTAACGTGTTAAATGATTTCTCTACCACGAGAGAACAAAAAAAGAACAGATGACATAAACATAAAGTCTCTGTTCCATCTCTAATCTCAACTTAAAGCCCTCCAAGCATCCTCCAGATAGTTCCGTGTACCTCAAACCACACTCAGGTTCCTTAATAATTACGCTATAAAATTATGTCATTATGGCATTATCATCTAGGGTTATTTTCAGCTGTATTTCTTCCAAGTCACCTCTGAAAGTGAGCTTCACGGTGTTACACCAAGTGCAGGTATGGTTACTTATCCTTTCTATCTTTTAGCCTCAAAAGATAACCTTTGCTTAATTTCTTGGAATTTAGTAAACTGGTTTACAATTTTAAAAGCCACAGGTATATAGCCTCATCGTTCATCGTTCTAAGCCGAGAACTGCTAAACTCTTCAGCCTGTACCCCCATTTCACACACTTTGATCATTTCAGTTGTTCTGCTCTAGAATAGTAACCAGACCTGTAAACTAGAATGGGAACAGCTACACACTGTGATCTATTCTGATTTAAATACAAAGGTTTACTTCCTGTCTAATTATATGTTGCCACATTTCATGAAAAGAGCTGGTCAGATTGCTTCCAAATTCAGATGGGTATTTGGTGTGGTCTGGAATAAATTATAAAATGTGTATGGAAGGGGCACCTGGCTGGTTCAGTCGGTAGAGCATACAGCTCTTAGTCTCAGAGTCGTGAGCTCAAGCCCCACATTGAAATAAATAAATATATATATAAAAAAATGAAATGTGTATGTAAGATATATAAAATTCTCATCTCTAGTTCCTGGGGTCCATCAGAGGGATGGACAATCATCCTCCCATAGCAACAGACACAGATACTAACACAGGCTTTTTTGTATCTCTTATTAATCTACAGAACATGCAATATACACCAAAAAGCATCACAGAGAGAAATAAACCCACTAATTTCAAATATGACTCTAAGTTAAAAGAAGAAAAGCAGACACTGATATGTAGGTGTTGATTTTGCAAAAAAAGATGTATTAGTTAACAATTCTTCCAGGAACTATGTTATAGTCCTTCTAGTTTTCTACAGAATCAAGATAACATTCTCTCTTCAGTTTTTAAAACTCTGTCTTGATGTTCAGTATTTGGATCAAGCAAGGGATTTTTGTGTGTCACAGTCATACTTGGTTTTATGTCTCGATTGTCTTGAGGAAATATTTAAAATTACATCTAGACTTTACTGTAGCATTTTATCTTTGGCTTTATTTTATATCTATGAAATTTTTGTAAATATATTAGAATTGAAATAAAATAGGACATCTCCATTTCATTTGGGAACTATGTGGGCCTAGAAGAATCTATCAGCAAGAAATGCTATCTGTATAAAAGATGTTAATAAGAAGGAGAAATTGTTAACTTTTGCTATTGAATCTATTAAGTTTAAAATTAAGATAAATTAAGGGAAATGTAAAATCTTATAAAATGAAATTATAGTGGAAAGATCTGAAATAACCAGGACAAAGAATAATAATTAATTACTTGTGTCTACCTCCACAAAAGTTTCATAATAAAGATTATTAGAGGGATTGTTTACATATCAAATAAAAAAGACTCCAATGCAGTGATAATTACATTTATAGACAAAGCATTATTAAAGTAGGATATCGAAATGTCTGAGTTAGTATGTTTACCACCCTTTTATAGTAATACAATTTAAAATCATTTATTATGGGTTGAGAAACAGAGGTATAGAGAAACTAAGTAATTTGCCCCAGGCACCAGCAGAGTGAGGATTTGAACCTAGGCAATCTGGCTCCAGAGTTACCCTTTATGCAGTTCTCTGTGCAGGGCATTGTTCCTAGAAGCAGCAGGGGGCTGTAAAGAATGACCTAGACCATGGAATGAGTGAGTGTAGGCAATGGAAATACAGTTGGAGGAATTCACACACTGCCACTTACATAATCAATGCAGCAAATGAGAACAGTCCTATAGTTCTCAAAACTTAAGGTGTAGGTAAATAATTTCATTATATTATCGACATTAATACTATCGAGGTTTCTATCCTTGCCAGAAATGGGGTCTACACGTAGAAGATGAAAGATAATTTATTTGTTTGCTTATTTATTTGAAAGATTTTATTTATTTATTGAGAACGAGAGAGTGAGTGAGAGAGAGCATGAGAGGGGAGAAGGTCAGAGGGAGAAAGAAGCTGACTCCCCAGGGAGCTGGAAGCCCGATGTGGGACTCAATGCCCAGACTCCAGGATCATGACATGAGCTGAAGGCAGTGGCTTAACCAACTGAGCCACCTAGGTGCCTCAAGACAATTTATTTTTTAACACAGTGGTTGAATGTATTTAGAGCTCAGAAGTTGTATGTTTGGTTTTTTAAATGAAAAACGTTGGGGCACCTGGGTGACTCAGTTGGTTAAAAGACTGCCTTCGGCTCAGGTCATGATCCTGGAGACCTGGGATTGAGCCCCACATTGGGCTCCCTGCTCAGGAGAAAGCCTGCTTCTCCCTCTCTCATTCCCCCTGCTTGTGTTCCCTCTCTAGCTGTGTTTCTGTCAAATAAATAAATAAAATCTTTTTTTAAAAAAAGAAAATACAAAATGCTTTGTATATATTATCTCAGACAATCCTGACATTCTATTGGAGAACCTGCTCTCTATGTTACCACACTAAGAACTCTATCCTTCTCCTTATCTAGCTTCTGTCTCACACTATATTTTATACTCCTTATGACTTGGAGCTATCTTGTTCTTTATTATACCTTATTACAGAATTATATTGTATCCTTTATTATATTCTCTTTATTCATTATATCAGTACACAGGTGGCCTTCTATAAACAGCCATTGCATGAGGTAATGAATAGGACAGTGGTAAAGTGTATTTTCTCCTAGTATAGATGAATTACAGTATGTTTTCATCTTGCAAACATGGGAAAACAGACTTTCATTCTTATAAATATTCAAAGTCATTGAGTCAAAAATACCACAACTAACCTGAGACACATATAAATCCAGAAGAGAAAAAGGCTTCATTGTATGAAGACAAGTTGTCGGTCTGGGCGTAGACTGCATACACAGACATGCATGAACAGGCACATTCCACGTAGTCTGAAGAGTCCTCGACCACTTTGCAGAACTGACTATCAGACAACCAGCTAGGGCAAAAACATAATGGTCATTACTGCTCTATTATCAACACTTAAGGTATTTGGGATGCGGCTTTTCAGGTAAAAATAACTTAGTAGACTTAAGTGTTCTTTACTCAAGCATTAAGCAGAGCAATTTTCAAGAAAAAACACTGGAGGGAACATCCTGTCTTAAGACATGATACAACAGGTCCCACAAGATGCCTTAAGAAGCAGCCTCAAAATTCACTAAACCTGCAAATGCATTCCTGACACCAGAGAAGCTCGTCCTCCCACCAGAGCCATGCTCCTGCCTAATCTGAAGCAGATACACCCCAGGCTTTCCTCACAAGGCACGCCCTCCGCGCACTGGAAAACTCCAGAAGATGTGCTCTTCACCTTTCTCATCTCACAATTCCTTGTATTTCGACCCACGTAAGTTCTTTAAAGGATTTTCCATGTTTCTTTCTTCTTTTTTTCCTTCTCCTTTGAAGCCAGTTATACTAACTAAATGTCTTCCAGGTTTCTTTCAAATGTCTCTGCTATAAAATCAGGATATTAACACAGAACCTTTGTCATAATTACAGCAAATGTACTGTCCCATGCCAAGCCTCTGAGTGCTCCTCAGGGACCACTGCTTTGGGCCTCTTGGATCCTTTACTTTTCTAAGGACATAAAACTTAATGCCAACTACAGATGCAGGTTTGAGTCACTCATTAGGAGTCATGTATTAAGGATGGCACCGTATCTATATATTAAGTCTAAGATCTGTCACCAGCCATTCAAAATATTAATTGAAAATTATTTTTTCACAGAGAAAAAGACTAATCAGAATTTTGCTGTTTGGAGGACAGTCGGTCACCCAGTAAAGCTGCTAAATGTATTTAAAATTTTAGTCTGTGCAGCTGAAAGTCGGAAATGAACAGAACCAAGTGACCAATTTGGACCCTAAACACTCTGGGGCAGCAAAGCCTGACCCTTTGGCATTGACTGAGCTCTGGGTAATAGGACGGCTCAAAAACTTGAGGCCAGGTTAGGTCAAGGAGATTCTCTTGACTATTCTCTTCTTCCCATTCCTGCGTATGGTTTAATTCCAAAATGTATTCCAAAACATATGTGGACTAGAATTATAAATCCCTGCTAATCTCTCTAAACACAGAGTACCAGATCCAGAACCATAAGCCAGAGGGAAGAGGCAAAGAAAATTTCCTTTCCTTCCCAGTGAATTAACCAATAACCACAGAAAGGTCATGTGAATTGAGTAGAAGCCATGCTAAGTCTAATGGAAGCCATAATAATAAAGAAGTAAATAGTATGCCAAACACAGTTAGCTGTTGGGCTGCACTTGCTACCTGCATAATACTAGAACATTTCCTATGCTGCTTTGTCATTTTTATGGCAGAGATGATTCTCTCCTCCAAAGTTTCACCTGAGGTCACCCTCCAAGTTCACTACAGAAACTGAGCTCCATTATAATAGAACAGGGAAGAAGCGAATGTTGGTTTTAAAGAATTATTAAGTACCTTGCAGCAGCCTGATTCCAAAGGAGACACAGAGACGTCTGGGGGATAATCCTGGGTTCAGCAGCATAAATCCTGTAGAGAATCTCATTGTTGTCAGTCAGGGATTGTGAACTCTGACCTTTCACACTCAAAGACAATACCTGCAGTGCAAAAAAGAACAGAGAAATGGATGATATTTTACAATCAATGTCATGGCTGAATTCTGAACTTTGATTCATTTTCCTACTTAGTCACTTGGTTAATGCCACTATTTAAATAATTAGGTGATTTATGAATGTGGGGAATCTGACTGGTTTTTCATTGCAAACTACGACCTCCCCTTCAATTCCTGAACAGCCCTCAGCTGACAATGCTCACTTTAACTGTCCAACTGCATCATGAGTGGAGAATATAATATGATACAATATTAGTGAAGGCTACATTTTTCACTTTCTCCGCTGTATATATTTTACTCAATAAAACATGAAGGAAGTATTTCCAACTCTATTTGAGACTACCCATTCTACAAATAGTTTGTAAAGATGGGCCATATTTCATAATTAGCTCGCCATGTGTAGTCCTTACCACAAATCTGATCAAGTGAATGCATTCTGAGGAGTGTGTCTGCTAAGGAAAGATCTGATTCCAACCACACAGTTCCTAAAATGATAGATTACCTTATTTTTCAGGGCATGAAGACTGTTTCCAGTTATGAACCACTGCTGGCTGCTATACTCTGTAAACTGGACTAATTCACATGTATTTTTTCCAGCCATTATTTCTGCATCAGGAACCTCCAATAACCTCTCTGGAACTCGGATATAATCACCTTCTTTTCCTTCAAACTTGTGCCCATTGATTTGCTGAGGATACCAGTGAAGAGCCCGTATGCACAAATACGGGCAACTATCAAAGATGGTTTTGCTTCTGCAACAGAAAAGCAAATGCTCTGCTAAAATGGCATGCATTTGTATGTACGTATCCACTTATATTTATGAAAATGCATTACACAGGGGCTCTGTTCTTTATGTTTAACTAGGACATTACCAGCCCAGAGGCAGTAAAGACTATGCACTTTTAGTTCCTTTGTGGTTAACTGTCATGATTTTTTGCACAGCATTTTCTGCATCCTTTTGTCTGATTCCCCCTTGTAATCTAAAACATGGGTTTTGGAAAGCTGTTTCACGGATATCAGATACAATCTGCAGCTATAAAATGTACTTTTTTGTGTTAGTTACATCAGCATTGGTGGAATAGATGGGGAAAAGGGTGCACTATTAAACTGAAACCTCTGCTTTATTTAAGAATACTACCTTATACACCTAGAGTATGTTTTCCTCAAGAGTTTACCTCACCTCCTTCTTACCCATCAGAGCATTTCAAATCTAACCATGTGATTGGTAAGAGAAATAGCCTAGAGCTGGGACCTTCACCATTTCAACAACTCTGTTTTATTTATTTTTTTTTAAGATTTTATTTATGTGACAGAAAGAAACACAGTGAGAGAGGAAACACAAGCAGGGGGAGTGAGAAAGGAAGAAGCAGTCCTCCCGCAGACCAGACAGCCCAATGTGGTATTCAGACTCTGGGATCATGACCTGAGCTGAAGGCAGACGCTTAACCCCTGAGCAACTCAGGCGCCCTCAACAACTCTGTTTTAAACACTGTTAGGCATAAGATCCTGTGCACAGTGAAAGCACTTCCAAACCTGAGTGTGTGTAGAAATCACGTGGAAGTGTGTTTAAAAATACAGATTTCTAGATCACAGCCCAGACTTACTAAATCAGAATCCTTGCCGGGAGAGGAGGTTAGGGGCTGTTTCTTCCCCCACTGGCTATCTCTCACTCTCTCCTGCTCTAACAAATAAATAAATAAAATATTTAAAAAACATTTTCCATAACTTTAACAACCACATTTGATTCACTGCCTTCAAGTATCTATCTTTAATCCAGCAAATTTACCCAGGCTCTAGACCCCTGTTGTCCAAGACTCCTCCTAAAACCTCAATCCATGAAAGCCACCCACCCCTTTCACAACAGCTCACCAAAAACTCATCTTTTTTTTTTTTTTTAAGATTTTATTTATTTATTTGACAGAGAGAAACACAGCGAGAGAGGGAACACAAGCAGGGGGAGTGAGAGAGGGAGAAGCAGGCCTTCCGCCAAGCAGGCAGCCTGATGCAGGGCTCGATTCCAGGTCTCCAGGATCATGACCTGAGCTGAAGGCAGTCGCCCAACCAACTGAGCCACCCAGGCGCCCCCAAAAAACTCATCTCTTAATCTCCCCATCCAGCCCTCCACATCTTCACTGGTCACTCTAAGCTCAAAGCTGCCACTGCAGCACCCTGACCAGGTACAATATGAGTGAGACCAGCGAAGCTCAGCCACATGGCTGCATACCCTTTCCCCACTCTCCCTGGAATCTACTGAGATTTGGCTCATCATTGCCATCCTGGACTCCAGTACCTTGGCATACTGAGACCAATCTAACATGCACAGTGACTCTACCCAGTCCTGACTCTAGTGGGCCAAATTCCTGACCCCCTCTCACCAGCGAATGACTATACTCTCCCTGACACTGTACCTTCTTATATCCAAGCCCTTCTACCACACTCACTGTGATCAACCACATAATGTGCTTTACATCCTGGCTGAAGTGAGGGGGAGACCTCATGTGAATATGTAGACTGGTACCACCACTGATCTAGTGACCAATTATGGCTGGGCCCTCAGTGCCACTTGACACTGTTTTTACTTGGCTTCCAGTAATTATTCTGATGTCATCATCCTCCTCAACATCCCAATCTTCCACTCAATTCCCAAATCTTTCACTCTCAGCAGCTGCCCCTGAATATTGCCCAAGATAATAGATAAATAACACATATCAGAATGGCCACCAACTTTAGAGTTTTCCAAGTAAAAAAAAACAACAAAAAAACCCTAAGGTTCTCACTCTATTTTCTTTGTTTGTCATTTATAGGGTAAGTCTACCATTTAACTGTTTTCAAGCTACCATCCTCTCCAAGTTCCTGTCTCAGTTTCCGCCCTGTTACCTGAACACTTACTCCTCGTGTAGTCTCTCTATCTCTTGATTTATTCTATTCTTCAACCTTTAACACTGTCCCAACATGATGCCTCTCAGATCCTGAATGTGATTCTCTCGCACACCTGCGAATCCCACCTGGCTTATGCTGTGCTCGATCTTTAAAGGCTGACGGTCCCCCCAAACATACCACACTATTCTTGGCTGCTGCCATTGCATATGCTCTTTTCTTTCCCTGGACAACTCAGAAGGAAAAGTAAGTCTATAGAGAGGAAACAAATGGCAGAAACATACTGATTCTATTCACTCATTATACCATAACCACTGAAAAGCTACCACATACCAGATACCATTCCAGGCCTGGAATACATTGGGCAATAAGGCAGAAAAGGTAACTCCTTTTGTGCTTCTTATACTCTTTTGAGTTCTCCTATGACTATGAGGGCACAAATATTAAAACCAACATTCACATCAGGGTAGATAGTTCACATTTGAAACAGCCTCAATATTCTAGTGATCTTGTACAAATATGGAAAAACAAAAGAAAAGCCTGGGACAATGGGGAATTATAAACCTATGAACTATTTTACTTCATTGGACAACATAACCAAACCCAGTTCAAGAGAGGAAAACAATAAAGGATATTTTTTAAACACATAGACACACACACACACACACACACACACACACACACACACACACTGTGGCCTCATTGCAATCTTACTTGAAGTAAAGAAATTATACATTTCAGAGGTTTTGAAGATACTGGAGATAGGTATAAAAGGCACTGAGTAGCCAAACTGCTAGTCATTGGTCTCAGACAAACATTTAGTACCAGTTGTGAGGGATGGAGAGGGGGCCTCCTACAAGGGTTTGTAGAGCTTTGCTGATGCACCCCATTAAGAAAACATTAATGCTCAGTCATTATTGTTAAAAGAAAAGTAGAGTATAAAATGGTGCTGGTTTTGTACCAGCTCATACCCTGGCACTAGCCTGGGATGAAAGGCTGGGGGCACTTTATAGCCCCAGGGTTGGAAGTGGAGATTCTGTTATAAAGCAAGTGGTTACAGTCTCTTTTGACCACAAGGCATAGTGGTCAGAAGGGGATGTGGAGTCAGGCAGGCTTGGGATTGAAGCCTCACCACAACCAATCATGTGACCTTTGACAAGCTCCATGTGTATCTGAAGACGGGAATAGGAAAAGCTCTAGCCCTACCTTTAACCAGCTGCTAAAAATGATCTTTTATAAATAATAATAAAATATGTGTAATTTTTAGTAAGAATTATGTTGAGTCATATGAAATTTCCAGTCTATTGTATACTATTTTACCTACAAAAAAGGGCAACTTCATATTGTTCAATTTTATACACTGTCAGGACTAGAGCAGAGGTACAGATAATTTCTGCTCTTATTTTTTTCCTTGATCTCTCTTATAAGTCTTTTATGTCTGGATTCACTATCTCTTTGAACTTCATGTATCTTGTGATCTAAGAACTAAAGTTAAAAGTTTTACATGTCCCACATATATTTTAATTAACCTGCCAAAGTTCATGAAAGGCCCTAAATACGTGACTTAAATTATTATACCAGATTTTTATTTTTGTAGCTTTTTAATTTTTACTCTTATACAAGATTTTTAAAACATAGTCTTCAAAATACCCTGAATTTCAATGTGACTTAATAAAAGCTGACACCAGCCTTCATCATCAAATAATGTTATAAAGATTTTTATAAACACTTTTAACCAGACATGTCCAATTAACTAATAGTCATTACTTTTTAAAAAGATTTATTTACTTATTTTAGAGAGAGACAGAGCCTGAGAGAGAGAGAGAGAGAGAGAGAGAGAGTTCGTGCATGGAGAAGGGAGGTGCAAAGGGAGAGAATCTCAAGCGGACTCCCTGCTGAGCAAGGAGACCTCCATGGGGCTGAGGCAGGACTCAATGTCAGGACCGATGAGATTAGGACCTGAGTCCAAAGGAGTCAGTTGCTTAACTGACTGAGCCACCCAGGTATCCCTATAGTCACTGCTTTTTAAGTAACCTGCATTACTCTGTGAGAATTGGAAGGAAATCTGTTTCTATCCAACTTCTATTACCAGCCATTTTTATGTTAACTCAAACAGAAATTAAAAAATTTTAGGTCTTTGTAGTACCATGATTCAATTTACCTTCTGAATGCAATTAAAACACCATGACTTCTGAAGAATGTTAACACAGTTACAAAATTAATAATAGAATTGATAATGAACACGAGTCACAATTTATTTTTTCCTTTTCCTCTTGCTTGCTTTCTGCTATGAAACTCTGTGAAAAAACTACTCCGAAGTTCAACAACACTGGGAGAGCTGTTTCTAAATGGATCAAACTGAACTCTATTGCAACAGCATATCAAAACATGTCTAAAAGTCGGAATCATCTTCCTTTTCTTTCCTATTCAGAATGTATCTTCTATCATGACAGTAAACAATAAACCTTTTTTTTTAATTCCTAAAAGGTCCTTCAAAAAAAGGGGAATGTATTGTTGACAGTATAAATTCATTTTTCTTGACATAGTTACCATGTTTTCTTCAAATAATAACTTCATTTGCCCATTAGATACAATGCTTTGAGGCACCTGGTGGCTCAGTCAGTTGGGCATCTGACTCTTGGTCTGACTCAGGTCCTGATCTCGGGGTCTTAGGATCCAGCCTCACATGGGGCTCTGTGTGGGGAGCAGTCTGCTCATTCCTTCCCGCTTTCCGCCCCACCCTCCACCCTTGCCCCTATGAATTAATACATAAAATCTTTAAAAAAAAAAAAAAAAAAGGTGCCATGCATTGACTATATAAGTGACAACAGCTAAGTGTCAATTTGCATTGCATATTACTTTGCAAACTGTGAAGGAATACACATAAGGTATTATTATTAAAATATACTTACTTTTCACCAGGAGAGCCACAGGTAACATCAGTCAGCAGAGAAAAGGCAAAATTCTCAGTCACTTCAGTAAAGTGACTGAATCCTCTAGTGTCTTTGCGCTTTGGGTTAGTAAGAGCACAGAGAATCTCATAAAAAAGATTTCGATTTTCAATACTGAATGCTTGGTTTTTTCCTTCAACGGTTATCTAGAAAAAAAATTTCAGTATGAACAAGTATCTTCAAAAATAAAAATGCCTTAATGTTACATATGGTACAGTACATGTTCTTTGTTAACAGTTATTAAAATTGGCAAAATAAGGAAGAACCTATGACGAATTTAAGAAAAATTAGTATCAAAATTATATTTCAAATATACTTGCACTTTAGAAAAGCATAATCATTTATAAAGAAGCGTCATGATCAGCAAAATATTTTTTATTTAATAACTAGATAAAGCCCTAAATGGTTTCATGGATCACTTATTCTTAACTACAATAATTAACATCATGAATTAAAAGTAATCTCATGGGGCACCTGGGTGGCTCAGAGGGTTAAGCCTCTGCCTTCGGCACAGTGTCCTGGGATTGAGGCCCACATCGGGCTCTCTGTTCAGTAGGAAGCCTGCTTCCCCCTCTTTCTCTGCCTGCCTCTCTGCCTATCTGTGATCTCTCCCTCTCTCTCTCTCTCTCTCTCTCTCTCTCTGTCAAATAAATATATAAATAATCTTTTAAAAAGTTTTTAAAAAGCAATCTCGCTTTTATATCTATCTTAAGAAATCTTTTTCTTTTGTTCAAGAATTTAGGAAATAAATACAAGAATATCTGCCAAAAATAGAAGCAAATTATTCTTGTTTACCTGGCTTCCCATGAACAGAAACTACAAGCTACCACTAAATTTCTAAAACATCAAATGAAAAAGTCTTTTTCTTTCTTTTTAGGATTTTATTTATTTATTTGACACAGAGAGATCACAAATAGGCAGAGAGGCAGGCAGAGAGAGAGGAGGAAGCAGGCTCCCTGCTGAGCAGAAAGCCCCACGCAGGCCTCAATCCCAGGACCCTGAGATCATGACCTGAGCCGAAGGCAGAGGCTTTAACCCACTGAGCCACCCAGGGATGCCTGAAAAAGTCCTTTTCTAACCAAGAGTCGTCAGTAGCTCCTGGTACTCTTGCCTTTATTTGAAAGTATGAACCTTAAAGAACTCCGTTATTTGTTGTTTGAGGGATGAGGAGAATAAGAGGAAAATTGCCTTCATGATTTATTTTGTTTTTCCTTGCTAGAATGACAGGGACCACATCTTTATTGTCTGGCTAAGCATGGGTGCAAAGCCATTGATTTGTTATTCCAGTATTCTTCTCTACCTGAGAAGTGCTTATAAATCCTTCAAAATTCAAATTAGTCATCATTTTCTGTGATTCATACATTGTGCCCCACTTGCCAATATACATAATCATTCTTTGTAACTCACACACATACCTTTATTAATGGATCTCTGACAACACTGTAATAATCTGTCTGTTGCTCCTACCAGTTGAGCTCATTGAGGAAGTTGCCTATGTTCCCCATATTATTTTTAAGGCTTTGCAATCTACACAGTGCCAAGCTGACAGCTGAACTCAAGACCTAAGTTTATAAGAATATCCATCTCAAAGATAGCAATGAAGAGTGGAGAAGACTCCATAAGGAAAAGATGACAAAAGATACAAAGTAAATTTATTTACTCATCTGGCAACAAAACAAAGTAAAAATTTAGCAAATAAAAATTACAACAAAGAAAGCAAATTGCCCACAGACTCCTGAAACAATCAAACTGAACCATTAAACTGAAACTGTTAAATGGAAAAAAAGCTCAGGAAATGCTCCCAGAACTCAGAGAAAATATAACAGAAAAAATAAAACAAAACTATAAGATACAACAAGCATATAAAAGGGCGGGTAGAAGGAGAGAAAGAGAGAGAGAGAGAGAGAGAGAGAGAGAGAGAGAGAGAAAAAGCCACAGTTCCTTGATAAGCTAAAGAAAACAGTCATGTCTAAAAATGCAGAGCTTGCTTTACATCCAAAAAAAGAAACACCACCAGTGCATCTGGGTGATTCTTAAGTATTATTTCAAGTGTTAAGGAAAAAATCCTATCAGAAACCATATAGGAAAGAAAAATTACTAACAAAGAAACAAAAATTCAGTTTGACATCAGACTTTTTTGTAAATGAAATGTCAGAAGCCAATAGAGCAACATGTACAGTTTTAAGAATTAAAGATTGTCATCTAAGAATAATTCTAGAGCCACCTAACCTTCCATTTAAATTCAAGGGAAACGTGGGCGCCTGGGTGGCTCAGAACGTTAAGCCTCGGTGTTCAGCTCAGGTCATGATCCCAGGGTCCAGTCTCACATCGGGCTCTCTGCTCAGCGGGGAGCCTGCTTCCCTGCCCCCACCCCGTCTCTGCCTGCCTTGTTGCCTATTTGTGATCTCTCTTTGTCAAATAAATAAATAAAATCTTTTAAAAAATTTCAAGGGAAACAGAAAGTTTCCTTTAGTAAAGTACACAAAAAAATAAAACAAAAAGGCCATTTATATAACCCCTGGTTTGTATGGGTGCTGTTCTCGGCATGTTATCCTAACTTCTCTGGTGTTCACAACAATCCTATCAGAGAGGTGCTAATATTCCTTTGTTTTGTTTCCAGATAAGGAAACTGAGGCAAAAAGATGCTTAATTTGTCTTAGGGCATGAACATGGTGAATGGCCCTGCTCGGACTCAAAACACTCCCTCACTTGCTTGTCCTGAACTAAAAACACAGATTGATAGAGTTAGTTGTCAATTCAGTCAAAATTATTGCAAGCATGAAATACAAAACCAGGAAGAAAAATAAAGAGATAAGTGTCAATCACTGTTGTTATGATTACAAAGTATACCAAATGTAAAAAATAATTCTCAAAAAAAATCCATGATATTAAAAAGCATACGATGAAATACTCTGACTGTAAAAGGCCATTTTACATAAACAACAATTAAAAAAAAACCCAAATTATCAAAGTTGATTTACAAAAAACTAGAAAACCTGAATAAGGCATGGGGAAAGATTTTAAAACTGTCAGGAGAGAAATCAAAAAAGGAGAACTTTGTTGGGGGTGGGGGGCTATCCACCTTTCACAAAACAAATAGTCCTGTGCTCTTTCAATTGTTCCAGAACACAAAATTAGAGGCAATGCCCCCTGACTCATGTTTTACAAGTTTCAATCACCTGGAAACCAAAACCCAAAGAAATTTAAAATTTGCATATCAAACCCAGCAGTCTTAAAAGACTTAAAAGATAATATTGTTAGACTAACCAACAGAATTTTAAATGATTTTCATTGCACCATGCAAGGCAAAACCAAGGGATAGAATATTAGGTTATAGCAAAAATTTGCCCAAGATCACAGCTGGATTTTATCCAGAAAAATCTTTATAATCAATCATTTAAAGCTGTTGCTCTTTTTGGCACAGGATTTGTTTCTTCTGAACATAAATACGTAGTCATTTCTGATGAGTATAATAACAAAATCTAACATTTATTAAGTTATTCATATAAAAATGCATAGTAGAGAGCAGATTCTATTTTTAAGAAGTTAGAATCTGGGGGAAAATAACACTTAGAAATATGAAACAATTTCACTCAAAATACAAGACCTTACAGAATGATGTTCAGTCTAGTACTTGGAAGTCCTATTCTACACTCTTGAATTTGAGACTACCTTAGGGTTTATAAGCATTAAGTACATATGGGATATACAAATGCTTGCCAGGTAAAGCACAGGTGACTCCATTTGAATATCAGATAAACAACTAATAATCGTTTGACACAAGTATATCCCAAATACCATACCAGTATCACTTTGTTTTAATCACTATAAGTTCATAATATATTTTTCATACTTAGTATGGTGAGGTCTCTACCATTTTTCTTCTTTTTCATAAAATTTTTACCCATTCTCACATGTATATTCTTCCAGGTCAATTAATGGCATCATTTTGTCCAGGTTAAAAAATAAAACAAAAACCCAAAATAACTTATTGCTACTTTGATAGGGATCATGTTGCATTTATAGGTTAATTTCAGAAAACTATTGTCTTTATGATATTGAGTCTTCCTCTTGTGGGACAAGGCATAGATTTCTATTTATTCAAGTGTTTCATGTTATTCAGCAGAATTTTTCAGTTTTCTTTATATATTATTATATAGATTATGTAAAATATATTATAACATGTATTAAATTATTGAATAAAAAACTCAAATCACCAGAATTCAATAATGACATTACATATAAAAATTGAATTTGAGAAGACAATATGCCACATTAAAAAATTTTTAGTAATATTAATATGATTTGAAAATAATCATGTTTGCTAAAGGTTACTCAAAAATTTAATTACATTTTTCCATATGAATTACTTTCATAATTCAGTTTCATAACAGATACAATGAAAACCAATCAAGATATACTACTTGACAATACTAGTTAAAGAAATCTTGATTCTAGACCAATAATATGTAGCTCTCTTATATAATTCATGGGGGGGGGGGAAGAGTGGAATGCCCTTATCTTCCTTAAATCATAGGAAAAAAGGCTCCCTTTTAAAAATGTAGCCACTGTGCATTCTTTCCCTGATTTCTTTCCTGGCCAAAATTGAGTTGTTACATTCCTATACCATTTCATCATTATAAAGTTTAAGTAACAGTATTCCCCATAGTGAATTCTTATCTCTAGAACTTTCTCTGCATGAAATAGCAGTCACTTCTCTCTCTTTTTTTTTATAAGCTATTTGGCAGGGCTTCCTCTCCTTGCCTGTGTGCCTTATAATTTGCTCTTCTACCCTTCAGGCATCATATTTTAAGAGACAGCATGAGAAGTAAAATAAGCATGATAAGCTAAACTCCATTGTTAGCACTGTAAGTATTTAAAGGGTCCTCATAAAAAATACAGTATTTATAAATTCACATATATGTGTTCAAAGTTTTTCGTGCTTGCATATCAATATACTGATAAGAAATATCTTGATTAAAAAGCCCCAAATAAATCCCCATGGGAGTCTTTTCCTTTAATAATAATTCTTTTTAGATCTCTTCTTTACATTTAGGAATTTACATCTCCATTTAATTTCATCATTTGATAAGTGTAAATAAATGGGTTAAAAATAAAAACTAAGTTGATCTAAGTCCACACCATTTGAATGCCTGAAATCATCTGGTCATTTCTTATTTCTCCTTTTCTGAGGGAGTGTACAGGGTCCAGGAGGAGTAGTGAACAAGCAGAGAGCAAGAGCACCTGTTCCTTGGAAGCACTATGTAACCTAAGCCACGTCTCTCTTTTTATGGACTCAAAAAACTGAGATGCAATCTCAAAAGAGATTCATCCAGTTTCTGGCAAACCAGAAAGAGCTTTTAGTTTTTGCATATGATGCCCCTTTTCACACACTGGGCTGTCCTTAGTGCTGCAGTAGATTACTGACCATTCTCTAAGTTTAAGACTGAGGTTTCCAGACACACATCGGTCACATCCGAGCCATAGTAGTGTCAGTTATGATGAATTCCACTCTTATTTTCAAAAACTTAACTCTATAATAATTTCATGATGACTGACTTAGCTTTTTAATTTATGAAATGTTACCAACCCAGCTGCTACTGCTTACAAGGTCTTCTTACCTTATCCATTAAATGCATCACGGCACTGAGCTGTTCATCTGTGCTCTCCATGGCCACTTTCATGCTGATGCTGTGGAGTACTCTGTTGAGAATGTCCCCATCCAGGGGCTGCTGTAACTGATCTGCAAGTCCCCAGAAGGACTGCGAATCCGCATCAGAGACGAGAGTGATGTTGGCAGTCCCATACATTTGATCAATTCTGGCCCCACCTTTTGGGTCGGAAAGCACAATCTGGAAGCGTTTAGGAAATGGATTTAAAGACCCTGTCTCTGGTGTTAGGATGACATCCAACATGGTGTTTCTCTGTCCTGGTTCAAAGACCAGAGTGCCTTCAGTTCTCACAAAATCCTTTCCGGAAAGAGCTGGAGAGATGAGAGTACGGCCAACTGTTTCAGCACTCCTCAACTCCTAGAAATTAAACACCACCATTGAAGGTAAACTGTAACACCTCTGATTTGGTCCTGAACAAATTCTACTTCTTAAACACATCCCATTTCTCTTAAACAAACTGATGGGCCATAGCACCATGAACACTAAAACATGGGGTTTTATACTTCCAATCTCCTAAGATAAATTAGAGAGATAAATACACATCACAGTGATGATGTTAGGAAAGACAGATGCCTTAGGACAGACCAAGGATGAGGATTGGAAAATAAATGGTATTACTGCCTCAGGGAAGTTCTGCAACTGTGAACATGTTGAAAACAGTGCCCTAAACAACACAGGCTACATAATGGCAGGGAATATGGAGGGAAAGAAGGCGTATTTACATTTTCATTCTCACCTCCAAAGTTTGGGAAGATGGAATTTGGAGGAGTAAAAGGAAGAGGGGAAGCAGTAGGACGCAGAAGAAACTGGTCCCCTGGTAGTCCCATGTTAGTTGTGAAAACACCCTAAAGAATAAGGTCCTGGCCATACAGACTTGTGAATTTCCTCAACCATGCTTATTAAAAGTCTTTTTTTTTTTTTTAAGTGAAGCATGGAAACTTAGTCAAGAAAGAACAAAAAAGTTCTTTTGTTCTTCAGTGGGTTAAGCCTCTGCCTTCGGCTCAGGTCATGATCTCAGGTCCTGGGATCGAGGCCCGCATTGGGCTCTCTGCTCAGCAGGGAGCCCGCTTCCTCCTCTCTCTCTGCTTGCCTCTCTGCCTACGTGCGATCTCTCTCTCTGTCAAATAAATAAATAAAATCTTTAAAAAGGAAGGAAGGAAGGAAGGAAGGAAGGAAGGAAGGAAGGAAGGAAGGAGAGAGAGAGAGAGAGAGAGAGAGAGAGAGAGAGAGAGAGAAAGAAAGAGAGGTGCCTGGATGGTGCAATCAGTTGAGTGTCTGACTCTTGGTTTCAGCCCAGGATGTGAGCTCAGGGTGGTGGGATCAAGCCCTATGACAGGCTCTACGCTCAGCGCAGGGTCTACTTGGGACTTTCTCTCCTTCTCCCTCTGACCCTCCCATCGAGCATATGCACTCGCACTCTACCTCTTTCTTCAAAATAAGTAAATACATTTTTTTCTTAAAAAAGAGCAAAAGTAATATACATTTGTTTACTACTAAGCCAACAGATATTAAACTCCTAGATCTTAGAATATTAGAGGAAGAACCAGAAGGTCAGCCTGATTAGAAGAAGGATGAAAGTATCAGAAGCTGACATCAGAGAGGTAGGCAGGGTCAGACCATATGCATTCATTGTATAAAGCATGGAAGGAAGACACTGGAGAATTCCAGCAGGAAAATGACACATTTTACTCCAAATCTTCATGAGTAGTCTGGGTAGAACAGGGGATGAGCATGGACATAGGGAGAAGGGATAGGATATTTTTGTATTACTTCATGCAAAACACAACGGTAGCTTGGAATAAGGCTGTATGAGTGGAAGAGTAAGAGGTGCTCTGAGTGGAAATATATTATAAATGTAGAGTCAGTAGGACTTTCTGGTTAACTCAATCCTGGGTGGAGAGGAAGAGTAGACTATGGATAGCTGAATGTTTCATTCACCCTAAATGAATGATGGGAAACAGGGAAACCCTGTTATGGGAGAAATCAAGAGTTCTTTATTATTATTCACAGTAAACCTGGGATGCCTTTTGATATTGAAATAAAGATGTCAAGTATGTGCAATCAGATATAAGTCCAGATCAGGGATGGTGAAGAGGCTAGCAGTAAAAACCACAGACGTTCTTATTTTATAGACAGTATTTAAAGAAAACAGGTTTGGATGTCCTAGCCTGGAGAATGAGTCTTGGTGGCCCCCAATATTGACTGTTCAGGAAGACTACAGGCCACAGAAAGGAGCTGCCAGTGAAAGAAGGGTTAAGAGCAGGAAAAAGTGGTACACCAGAAGCCCAAAGGAGAAGAGCATGCTTCTGGAAGGAAGTGACCATTTATGCCAAAAAATGAACAGTGGATGGAGATAAGTGTATTCAAGAGCACCTGCAGCACAGTGGTAGGAAAACAAAACGAAACAAAACAAAACAAAACAAAAAAACTTCCCTGAAGGAAACAACACAAAGGCCCATTGACTTCATAACAGATACAGCAACCACTGGGATACCATGTAACAGAATGAGTGCAAGAGTTAACACACATCAACATGGGTATTGCTCAAAAACATGGTGAGCAAAAGAAGCGCACCATAAAACAGCACATTGGAAGAATCTCATTCACATAGTTCCCTAAAGAGGTAATTAGGTGGTAGGTGATTAGACTATAAACAAAAGCAAGGGAATAATTCAATATGAATTTCAGAGTGGAGGTTATCTGCAAGAAGTGGAGAGGTTATCTTACAAAAGAAAAGCAGAATGGTATCACCATGGCTAGTACTAGAATTCTGGTAAAGTTGGATTACTTAAACCAGACAGTGGTGATTTTATGACAATAAAATGTATATATACATTCTGCCCACAGTTTTCTGATAGAACTTATTTCACAATTCAAACTTTTCAAGGAAACTGAACAATAAAAATGTTGTGTTCATAAAATATATATAATAAACAAAAAGCATTATGCAATTTAAAAGCAATGACAAAATCAAGATAGTGGTATCCTTTGAATAGCATAGGCAATGCGAGAAGAAAAGTCATGTTCTTTCTTGAACTTGTTTGTTTTGGGTTATAGTATAAGCATATGTAAATAAAAGTACTTGGAATTGGCTTTCAAATATGGCTTAGGTATAGGTCTATTTAAAAATAACTGGAATCAGTTGTATTTTTACTATCTCAAGTTTTTACATCCCTTATCTTTATGTCACAAATATGTAGACATATGGGAACTTATGTTAAGACTACAGTGTTTATGTACTGGGAATGCTGACCTGTCAAAGGGTATGTATGCTACAGCTCCTGCTTTAACTATATTATTATAATCTACTTAAAGTAAAATGAAAATTGATATCTTTGTAACTGAATAGTAACTTAGTATGGAATTATTTTCTCATTCCTGCCAGTTACAAGAAAAGAGAATCATATGCCTTTGTCTTCTAGTAATATGCCCAGCATTCAGAGGGAGAAAATGTAATGGCAATGAGGAAACAGGAAACTAAATTAATACCAGAGAGGTGAGACTTTCATTTCTATTTTTTAATTATTTTTAATTTTGAGATAATTATAGATTCACATGCAGTTATAAGATAATAGAGTTTTCTCCTGTACCCTTTATTCAATTATCAGTCCTTGGTAACATCTTACAGAACTAAAATATATCTTAACCAGGATACTGACATTGATAGAATCAACATACAGAACACTTCCATCACCATGGGGATCCTTCATGTTGATTTTTATAGTGTTATAAAAATGCTATGAGTTGCATGCTAGTGACAGCATGTGATTTTCAAGGCATCATTTATGATGAATCTAGAAAGACTATAAGTGACTCCAATAGAGATGCTGGCATTCAGATTCTTACTCTGGCAACTTCAATCTCACTCTCATTTGAGAGCATGAACTAGTTTATAATGTGCCTCAAATCTCTTTATCATCTCTTCTTCATCTCCAGTCCCACTTCCTCCACTCTACAAAGTAGTGAGCATATGATGATATACGTTTTGCGGGAGAAGAAGAAGAATGAAACACATACTCTATCCCATTTCTCTTCCTATCTTCAGTGCTCAAAAGAAAAAATATGAAAATCTCCCCCACTATGAATCAAAATACCTCTCTTTGTGCTCATACCACTCAATTCAAGGCTATTTAGAATGGAGTTTATTTCTAGAGTCTCATAGGACTTTTCTGCCTGGCAAGCTTCCAGACAGCTCACTATGTACAGCTCTGGTTCGAATCTCTCATCCCTGACTCACTACAATTGCTACAGAAACTGGCTGCTCATAAGCTCTACTTCATGCACAGAATGTTCTACATGTTTAAGACAATCAGAGTGACACAACCAAGTACATACTATGTAGCACTTTGGAAACAAAAAATACAACAGCAACCACCTTGAAACCTGGAAGCCTAGAGAGTCACTGGGTTTGGAATCTTGAAAGAGGGGGAATGGCAGCATTGACCAGAATGGTGGTTTCCAAACTGTAGATTTTTTTGAGTTAGATGAGTGAAGGGGAAAAAAAGAAGGGCAGAGAGCTAAGGTGGGCAAGCTCTAATCTCCATAAATGTGCTTCAAGCACAGTAGATATACACTTTTGTGTTAATATATTAGAGTTTGGTTGCTAAAACAAAGCTTAAAGAATAATGCTAGATAGGGCACCTGGGTGGCTCAGTTGGTTAAGTGACTACCTTCGGCTCAGGTCATGATCCTGGAGACCCGGGATCGAGTCCCACATCGGGCTCCATGCTCGGCAGGAGACCTGCTTCTCCCTCTCTCAGTCCCCCTGCTTGTGTTCCCTCTCTGGCTATGTTTCTCTCTGTCAAATAAATAAAATCTTAAAAAAAAAAAAAGAATAATGCTAGAAAGGTCTATGGTGCTATCTGGACCAATTCCAGGGTCCAATCACTTAGCGTTATACAGCACTACTTTTCTGAGTCCCTGGTTACCCACTTATCCCCTTGCTTCCCCGAGATCACCTAATAGGAAGGATGTAAAAGGTGGCAGGGAGACCTCATGAACTCAGGGATTTAAAGAAACCTATAGATCAATTAGAGTGTGATGTTCTGGAGAAGAATATTTTCAACCAGTTAGATACAGAACATAACAAAGACCCTTACTTTTTGTTTCTGGTTTTTCACAGTTACATTCTGGAAAAATTCTAGCTCCATAGAGATTCTGTAGAACAGCTTTATGTAAAAACACTTTGCATTGTATTATCACCTTTTTCAAAAAAGAAAAACTATCACTATCACTCAAAACATGACCCAAGTGAAACAACTGAACTGTTTCAAGGATAAAGCTTAATGCAATAAACATAGGGTGAATTATGATGGTATCACGAGAAAATAATGTTATCAACTATTCTTTTCATTACATAAGCTACAGGTAAAGAAGAAAACCCCAGTGTGGGTTAATTCCATGCTCACCAGGGTACTGAAGTTAACAGACATCACCAGTCCTGTCCCGGAATCTCTGGCCACTTGCAAACTGATTAAAGTGGCCTTCTTATGTGCCACTGGCAGCCGAGAACCCACAGAAAAATACACGAGGCTTTGAGGTTTGTCACTCTGTAAGAAGTTAATCGGTGCAAATCTGGCACTATTGTTTATTGCTGCTCCAGCACTTACTTCATACAGCTCCACAAAAAAAGGCATTTCAATGTGAGGTATCTGAAAGTAGAAAACGAAAAAAGAATGATGATTACCAGTGTTTCTATTTTTAGCTAACCCTGGCATTAAGAAATAATTTTATTTATATACATAATTATAAAAATAAATACATATCTGAAGATATAGTCCATATAATCACAGGATTAAGTTCTTATATTAGAGTGCCCCAGGGCTTATTTTTTTCCAATTTCCTTTAAGAAGCACCTTTACTTTCTCTGGGTAACCATCTTACTAGAAAGCCGGGGTCAGGAGACAACTTTTGTGGACTTCCAATATGCAAAAGGATAAATAAAATAAATTGATACAATGAAATGCTAGTAGTTAAGAGGAATGAACCATTTCAGGGTTTTTCTCATGGATGGATCTGAAAACAAGCTAATGAGTAAAAAGAATCGAGTTGCAAAATGATATATATGGCACAATACAATAAACAAAGTTTAAAATTAAAGCTTTCCACATAATGTTAATAGATAACAAATTTATGGAAAGATTGAAAAATGAAATTGGTTCCCAGTCATGGAATGAATAACTCATGGGAATAAAAGGCACAGCACAGGGGATACAGTCAATGGTACTGTGATGGTAACAGATGGTATAGCTACACTTCTGAGCACGGCGTAATGTACAGAAATGTTGAATGACTATGGGTACACCTGAAATTAATGTAGCATTGCATGTCAACCATATGCATATAAAAAATAAGTAAAATCACAATTGACTTATACATCAAATACTTATACATCAAATAAAAAAATACTTATACATCAAATAAAAAAAAAACCACCCCTCAAAATATCACTGACAGCATTTGGCTTGCTTGGGTGGAGGGGTTGGCTTGGGATGGGGCAGGATGTGGAGCTGGAGAAAGACCCTGGGAACAAGGGGAGAAAGAGCTCCAACTTTGTAAGATTTTATTTTTAAAGGATTATATGGAAATATGAACAAATACTGATAATAGTCAATTCTGTGATTTTATGTATTTTTCAAAATATCCCCAAATTCAGTATCAGTAAGTCTAAATTTAGTCTGCTGGTTATAGTTTGTCATGTTTCATTTCAGTTCTTTCTTAACAATCTCAAAAAAAGTATTCTCTAAAGCCTGAATTCATTTTTACTTATTCACTTGTATAATAACATAAAAATCTTAGCAGTACTATTAGCTTTCTGGCGTAACTCAAAGAAGCTAAGTTGATACATTTTGCAACTGCATGTGTCATTGTCTAGTTTGACATAATGCATTATTTTTACCTATTAGGGGCCTTATTCATCATTTGTTTTATATCATTTTAAGGAGAATCATTATGTCATGAAACATTACAACAAACTTTAATAAAATCCAAGAGTAAGTCAAATCTTAGTCACACAGTAAACGAACTTAATCTCATTTTTTTATCTGAAGAAATATATTTAGCTTCCCCATGGCACGTATCATTCTTTACTTTTCCTGATCAACTGTCAGTAATATTGAAATGTTGAGATAATAGTACTCTTCTCATTTTTGAGAAACCAAATTTGGCAAATACAATAAACTAAAACACTAAGAAAGTATGGGTAACTCATTCAAGAATTATTATTCCCTAACAGCCAAGTAAGCTTGAATTCACGGTAATTTCATGTAACTAAGGATGTCAGCATAGTACATTCCAACACAGACTCTTGCCTTTTTTTTCCAGTGAAATATTTCTTTGTTTTTTGATTATGATTAGAACATCACTTATAACAACTTAGAGTCAAAAGAATATGTTATAATCTAAGTAAAGTACTGTCTAAAATTGAATAGCATACAGATGGGTGCCAACACATAATTAGACTAGAGACAAATGAATCTTCCAGTCTTATAACAAAATATTCTATTCAAACAAGATACCTGAATTATAGTGGGAAACCAAAACTCGCAGATCATATCTGTACCTCTTTAAACTTGAACATGACTTGGAGATCTCCCAAGAATCCATTTCATGTATAACTGCCTTAAGTTCCTTGCCTGGGTAGGTCAGAAGCACTCCAGGGTGAGCTTTTGCTCAACTAGTACAAAATTATTTTTCATGGACCCAGATCTGCTCAGAAGCAGAAGAAGTAATAATAAAATAATATCTTATTTATTTAAATATTTTAAAAAATATTTGCAACAATAAATGTTTAAATAATCTGTTTAAACAGATTTTGTCGGTTAAGAAATGGCCTCCTAAATTAATTCACTATCATCTTTACACATTTTGCTAGCACAGAACCAATCGATAAAGCAGCAGGGAAAGGGGAAATGGTCTGGAATTCAAAAGACAAGTTCTAATCTTGGCCAACTAACTTACTAGGGAAAGTTACCTAAATTCTTTGTAATTTCAAAATGAAAATAGTGAATAATTGTAGAAATGGTGATTAGAGATATGACAGAGTAGAAAAACTTCATGTTGAGGTTTGGGAGACTGGACTGAAATTAGAAGAAACCACCATTAATCGGTGATGTCATTCTATGGATGAATGTGTCGTGTTTGCTGTGTTGTAATAACTCCCTAACCGCTAGTGTTAATGTAGCTACTACTCAAGCCACTGAATTGTCTTGGGCTTCATTCCTATCCACTCTGAATAACAGAAATTATTATTTATTATAATTATATAATTATTATTATATCTCTAATGAAGTGGCAACTCCCTCTAAGTACTGTGCAGGAACTTCTCTTATGCATTGTCTCATTTAATCTAACAATGCTATCACTAACCCCGTCAAACACAAGGAGGCTCAGGGAGGCTAAGCAACTTGTCCCACATCACTCAGCTCATGAACAGAAGAGCTAAGATTTGAACCAAGTCTTCTATCGTCAGAGTCCAAGCTTCTACCACCATTTTCCTAAATAAGTTCAGTATCCTTGAAGCCCTTCTTTATGTAAACATGTAGAGATGGTTCTTAGGTCTGCTGGGACCTCCAAATAATCTCTCAAAGCCTACTCTGGAAAAACATGGCCACTGAACCAGTCTCATTTACATCTCTAAGTATTAGTTTATCAGACATAAAAAGAAGAATTTAAACTAGATAAAGGGACGCCTGGGTGGCTCAGCTCGTTAAGCGACTGTTTTCAGCTCAGGTCATGATCCTGGAGACCTGGGATGGAGCCCCACATCAGGCTTCTTGCTCGGCAGGAAGCCTGCTTCTCCCTCTCTCAGTCCTTCTGCTTGTGTTCCCTCTCTAGCTGTGTTTCTCTCTGTCAAATAAATAAATAAAATCTTTAAAAAAAACTAGATAGAGTCATGTTTCCTTCTGGTCACAAAATGTGAAATATTAAAATGCATATTAGAAGCTCACAGTACATTTTTGAAAAGTATTTTTTCATTCTTCTAAGAAATAACTTTCTTTCTTCTTTTCAAATTTCCCCTTCCTGCAACTGCAATGTGTATTACTCTTACCTATACTTTGCCTTTTAACAGCTGGGAAGATAATGAGAGCAAAATGCTTTGAAAATTAGCTGCTTCTCAGGATGCAGAAGAAAACTCAACTCTATGATTTGAGTATTACATTAGGAAGAGAAATAAGAGGTGAAAACAAATTCTCTCTCTTACACAACTGAAACTATTTAGAAATAGGTTTAGTAGTATTTCCCTAGTTAGGAAAAAGGATAAACACAGTTAGCATTCTATATACTGCCCACAACATTCTCTTAATCCATAATTATAATGCCTTAAGTATCTAGGGCTTCCCTTGGTATCTCCTACCAGTAGGGCAAGCTCAAACGAACCAATCCACTCTCCCACCTACAAGTCTACCCAGCCCATTTCCCTTCCTTTCTTTAGCTCTTTTCTTTTCCCTCCCTCTCCTGCAGGTAGAGACTTCCTTCAAATAAGATTGAAGCACAAATTCTCTATCTTTCAGGATCTTTACTACTCTACTTCCCTACTGTCACATATAAGGTATTTACACTCCATGAAAATCATTTTTATCTCTAAATACAAACTAGTTTCTCTTTACAAGAACCAAGTTAGCAAAAAACTGAAAAAGACACTTATCTAAAGAACATTATAGGATTGACCCGACTTAGATCTCAAAAGTTTTTTTCTTACAATGATAAGGTTGACATCTGTATACGAGATAGGTATCTTGAGTCTAGTGAGATCCATGCAAGATTCTAATTCACTAAAAATCGTATTTGAGATAAAACGCACAATAGAATTGTCAATAACTCCTGAATGCAGCACATATTTATGAGGATGATGGGAGGAAGGTAAAGTTGAATAAAACCATGTTTTAATTTTCAAGCAGGTAAGAATCTAATAGTCAAGATAAAATATGCGTAATTAAGTTTTTATCCTACATATTATTGGTAACTTCCATAAAAAAAGGTAAAAAAATCTTTGTAAACTTAGAGAAATAAGAATTCTAACTGAAGGGGTTCCTGGGTGACTCTGTTGTTTAAGGGTCTGATTCTTGATTTTGGCTCAGGTCACTCTCTCAGGGTCCTGTATCAGGCTCTAGGCTGAGTGTGGACCCTACTTAAGATTCTCTCTCTCCCTCTGCCCCTGCCCGGCTCATGCTCACACACACACTCTCTCTCTCTCTCTCTCTCTCTCTCTCAAAGGAGGAGGAGGAGGAGGAGGAGGGAGAGGAGGAGGAGGAGGAAAAGGAGGAGAGAGAATTTTAACTGGAGCTATCAGGGGAGGATCACAAAGGAAGTGGTATTTTGATTAGTTCCTAAGGGAGAGTCAGGAAACATAAACTTATGAAGGTTGAAGTTACAAAATTACTTGAAAAATGCCTAGAAGAGGACTTATTTAAGTAAGTGTTTTCAAGCAGGAAAACATCATCAAATGTTTTAAAAATATTGAAATTTCAGTGCAATAGAAATAATTAACAGCTAATGAAACTCTCAAGAAAAGTAAAATATGATAAAGTGGTATATTAAATAAGAAAAAATCAGATGGGAATTTAATATTTTAAAAATTTATTTCCTAGCTCTGTCACTACCAAGGTGCCCCACAGCAGCAGTACCTTTGCCAACCATCAACCCTCATGCATATCTAGAACATATATTTAGATTTCTAAAACTCTTTCTAGTGAAAGAAATCAATTCCTTAGACAGTAGTAGATAGGATGTCTTACATCAGGAAAAATCAGGATGGCTATGGAACACATATATTATCGATATAAAGCAAAAATACTTCCAGAGAGTTTTAAAGTAATATGAAAGGACAAAAGATTACCTTGATAGGATTTTCAGTGCCCCTGCTATTTGAATAGCAAAAAGAAAGCCATTCAGTAAGTAATTAAAATTAATTGATAGACCTAGAGTACATTATGCTAAGAGAAATAAGTTAGACAGAGAAAGACAAATACCATATGATTTCATCACTTGTATGTGGAATCTAAAAAACAAAATAAAGGAAAAAATAAACAAAAAAGCAGAAACAGACTCATAAATACAGAGAACAACCTGGTAGTTGCTAGAGAGAAAGGAGTAGTGGGATGGGCAAAATCGGTAAAAGGGAGTGGGAGATACAGACTTCTGTTATGAAATGAGTAAGTCACAGGGATGAACAACAAAGCATAAGGAATATAGTCAATAATACTATAGTAGCCATTATATGATGACTAATGGTAGTTATACTTGCAGTGACCATAGTATAATGTATAGATTTTAAATCACTATGTTGTACTTGAAACTAATGTAGCATTGTATGTCAATCAAAA
Organism: Spilogale gracilis; assembly: GCA_004023965.1. Taxonomy (NCBI): domain Eukaryota; kingdom Metazoa; phylum Chordata; class Mammalia; order Carnivora; family Mephitidae; genus Spilogale; species Spilogale gracilis. Next base: position 111,442 of record PITA01001367.1, read on the forward strand.
ATAAAAATTTTTAATTAAGAAAATTTGCTGAATTTGAGCCTTTAACAGTACTTAAAGGAGAAAAGTTAGTGTAGTGTATAAAAAAGTGCTTATAATGGAAAATAAGTGTGAATATAATAGTATGTACTCGGTATTTTATTAATTTTAATTTGAAGAAGTGTGTTAACATACCTGGACATTTATGTCTTTGATTAAGTATGTGTTCATTTATTAAAGAATGATAAACGTTCTTTCTATATGTAAGTAGGAAGGAGCTAACAAAAAAATTGTGAATAAAATAATCCTGCCTAGAAAAAGTAAGAATTGTACCAAGAATAGCAGTAAAGTATTAGGACATATGAAACACATATAAATGAAGATGAAAACAAGTCAGAAGTAAAAGAATGTTGGTAGTTGAATGCAAGTTGAAAGATTACACAACTCTGCATGCCATTGTCACAGAAGAGATGAGCTAAAAGAGATGTAATACGAACACAGATCTGTTATCTCATCTCTTATGAGATAAAGCCTCCTAAATATAACAAGATACTAACAAGGCAGGCATATATTCCTAACACCTCTAACAGACCAGCTCCATATTTGAGAGCAATAGGGCAGGGATGCCTGTGTGGCTCAGTTGCCTTCAGCTCAGGTCATAATCCCAGGGTCCTAGGATCTAGCCTTGAGTAGGGCTCCCTGCTCAGTGGGGAGTCTGCCTCACTCTCTCCCTCTGCCCCTCGCCCTGCTTATGCTTGCTCTCTCAAATAAATAAAATCTTTTTAAAAAGGAGAGAGAGTAATAGGGCAATAGTTAATGTAAAGCTGACACTGCGAAGTTCAAAGAACAAATCACTCTGGAGAAAACACATGATGTTAAGAAAAATCAACCTGTAAGACATAAACTTAAAAAAAAAATACATATAATGATCTAACAAGTGAAGTCCTAAAATAGATCCCAACCAGATGACCAGCAATTCTCATTTGAAATGACTTTAGACAAGAACCAAGGACCCATAATCCCAACAAAGTGGCGATAACCAAGAATGCGTAATTTTCTGAAACGAGTATTATTTCTCTTTTGGAGCTAGTAAAATTATTATAATTCCAGGAAGGTATGAAAATAAAACCTCAGAGAATATCAATAACCATCAATAACTGGTACAATAATCCTTAAAAGTGAAAAAATAAATAGAGAAAAAAATGAAAAAAAGAACATCCTACAATATTGTTACTTAGAATGGATTTAAGCATAGTTACATGTTTTAAAAAACTGTATTTGTGTATGCTTTTTTCTGTGGTTTAAAGTGTCTGGCATGGACAAAGAAACCATGATAATTTTGAACATAATATTATTTCTAGTTTTTGTATTAACTATTTGAGTTTAATAAACTAAATAGTAGAAAAACACTATTGGGCCCTCGTTATGCATTAAATTACCACATTAAAAAAAAAGGTCACAAATATTTACTAAACGACTTAAGCTCTGGTAAGTTGGCAGTGACTAGTACCTTATGACTAATACAGAATCCTATGGACTGACAGGGGCATGCTTGTACCCTAAGTGCCATGCACAACATGAGTGTATAGAAATTTATCCAAAAGCTCACCAAGCATGGCCTCAGCGCTTCTTTAGTAAATCAAAACTGAACTCTCTAACCAAATATGAATAAACAATGAGAAAGCTTTCATTATATGGGTGAAATCTATGGATATAATGTGATTTGGCCAAAACTATAAGTTTGATAAGTACATAACATTAAATATTCAGAGTAATCAGAGATATATTTTTTTCAGAGATATTAATCTGGTTGAAAAGGACTCAAGTGATCATTCACACAATGAGCACTTGGTCCAAGAAGAATCTTGGAAATGACAAAAAACAGCTTTTTAAAAAATTATTATTATTGAAATATTATTGACATATAACATTGTATTAGTTCTAGGTGTACAATTGATGATCATACTAAAAAATTCACAATGTAATAATTTGTAAATCTTCAGTCGATTATCCAGAAAAGAGATTTAGATATTATGGCTAGGTGAGACACAAAGAATCTCTATATAACCAATGTGTAAATTTCAATAAAATGACTTTAAAATTTCTGATCCTAAAGACATGTAATTAGAAGTTGACAATATAGTTCCTCAACATTTCTTACCTTCCCCAGTTTGAGCTCAATGGTGATCATGCACTTTGTTTGACCCGCTGTACAGGTTGTGGTCCCCGACACAGAGAGAAGTTCATCTATCAGGTTCACACCATCTTTCTGGAGTGTGGCAGCTGTTTTGTTAAATGTGACTCGCCAAAAGACCTTGACATCTTCAAAGGCCCTAGGAACAAAGCAAAATCCTTGTAAATGTGTTTAATGCAGAATGTGTCATCACTGTGCTTAAGTGTATTTCTTCCACCCAAAGCACAGCACTTCCTTGACCACTGATAATGCTGAAAATAACCAGTTATCCTCATTACTGTTAAGAAATTAAGGCCAGAGTTTATGTGGCATTCTTCTACCACATTCTATATTCAATACTGAGTAAGCATTTCTTAAGCTACTAGGTATCAAGAATGTGGAAACAAATATACTTTTCTGCTTACTGTGCCTTTTTTATACCAGAAATATGAGAATAAAAATTATAGAGTACCCCTGCCTTCAAGTAAATGTTGTTCATTTGTCAAGAATTCTTCTAAAGGAAACACACTATTGCTAAAAATGGTTGTTCTTATAAAAATAAAGGGCAAGAGATGACCTACATTTCCAGAGAATTTACACCCAAAATGGAAAAGGTCATTTATATGCACATATCTAGATGTATACCACATGCACGTCTGTGATGAGCATTTGGAAGATGGGTACTATAGAGTAGTAAGTTGCAAGCAAAATTTTGGTACTCCAAGTTTCCCTAACATTAAACAGTTACATAGGCAGAGCAATCAGAGAATAGTAGATATGCTGAAGTGAAAACTTACATAAGCTGACATCTGTATGGTACTTTATGAAATACAAAATATTCAAGGTAGTCCTACATTATACTCATTAACCAAGTGTGTTATATCAAAGATTAAGAATGAGAGCAAATAAAACCCCCACAACAAAACAAAACAAAAAAAATAAGAGCATATGAACACTGATATACCAAATTCCACATTACCTTCTATTAGCGTTTCATCCTATCATCCAAATTAGATACCCTGTAGACACATAGGATGTTACATCTTCTACATATATACCAACATACCTATTTGTTTGCCTTGTGATGGTAAGATGCAGTCTGTTCTTATCCGCCCCTTCACCCAGCTCCAGTCCACTCTGGCACTCCTCACTGAATCCTACGATGCCATTGTGAAGATCACTCCCTGAGAAGAAAAATGGAGGGTTATAATATACTAAAGACTCTAAATGATCTCCAGGGCTTCACTCTTCTTTCCAGCTCAGATGGTATAAAAGTGAGAAATTACAAGTGAGTAGGGGGAGTTACAATTTTTAAAGATCTTTACTAAAAAAAGAATAGAACTGAAATTATAATATCAAGATAGTTAATACTTGGAGAACATTAGACTAAAAGAAAGAAAACATCAAATCTTGTTCCCCATACTGACATACATGTTCCTCTCTGTCTGATGAGACTATTTTATATTTGATAGTCCTTCACATTTCACATATGTTGCCTGTTTAAAGTTATTATATCCTACTGGAGTTGCTATGTTTTTATTTATTGCTGTATCCTCAGTATCAAGAACAGTGTCCAGTGTTTAATGACTATTTACCGAATAACAATCTTCATTTAACTGACATGAGAGAGAGAGACAGAATTGTTAATGAGCTTCTAAGTATCTCTGAATAAAAGAAACACTCTGAGCAACATTTCAGGTTACATGCATTATCATACTACAAATCATGTTTAAACTGGAACAAGCCTAGGGCCTATACTACACTGAAATGATCACTCCAAATCTTTGCCAGCACTTAAGCTAGCTTCTCAGACTAGAGAAATTCCAGTAAATGGTTCCTGCTGCTTTCGATTTCCCATTGGCCTAGTTTTGCTAAGTGATCCTAAAAGCAATGACCACCAAAGTGATAAGCTCCAAACTTGTGCCCATTACTGCAAAACCTGACTGCTAATGTTCCAAGGAGACAGAACCTCTGAAATTAGGAGCCAGGAAAAGGAAATAGAAAACCACCTAATGGGCTTTATCCCATTGGGGTAAAGCCAAAAGTCACCAGCCCCTATTCTGCAGATCCAAAGTTTCAGTAAATGTGGAGCCTATTAATTAGGGACCATATTTTCCCAGTGTCTCGTGTGTGCCTTGTTTCTGCTAGAGTGCCAGTCGTCATCCTCGCCCAGTCATCACTATGATCACTTCTTAGCCCTGTATCAGAATCTGCCATCAAAAAAAAAAACCTTTTTACTTCAGCAGCAATTATTTCCTTGTCATGTTAGTTGTCTTTTGGTCTCTCCAGATAGATTATAAACTTCTCACAAGCACAAGTATTTTCTTTTCCAATGTGATAGCATTTAGCATAGTTCTAGTGAACATAATACTTTTCTTACCAGATCTACAAGAGTAAATTTGATATCAAGTTTCTAGTAAGATGAACCAAGACTTTTAATGTGCTAATGGTCAAGCCCAAAACTAAATAAACTATTTTCTCCTGATATTATTTTGAAAGTTTGTTCTAAAATCTAAGTGTGAAAAGACTATGAAGATTAGCTAAATATAAGAGGAATGGGAAAAATTAATGATGTGGTTAAAAGGGAAATACTACGTTAAAAAGCCAGGAGAGGAGAAGACTAATAAGGAAATGTGGAGTATATGACCATGCAAATGTACTGTAGATGTCAGGTAAATTATATCATGTGACATTAAGCAGTAGGTAAGGAGTCGATCATTTGCCATCTGTGTGTCATCAACATATTTTATGTAGGGAAGGTAAACAGAGTACCTACCTTATCAAGGCTCAACTGAGTGACTGCCTGGAAAGTTAGAGTGGAATGTATCTGGGATAGCAAGGAGCCTCCAGACACTATTTTGGCTGGTCTGTGCCTCTACTAAACTAGTCACTAAACATTTTGACTTTCATCCTTGGTCACGTTCAAATAACTATAATTACATACCTATGTCATGGAATGGGAGAAGAGGATGTTGAGTGTCAAAATAATTTTAACAGAGAAATATAGATGGCATTAAGCTAATGTGAATAAAAATCAGTAAATAACTTGGTGAATAGAATTAGAATTTACAATATTCCATAAATTGGATGAATAGGAATAAATAACAATTCTTACTGGTGTAAATTTGTTAGGTAACATAAGTGGGATGATGCCACATATAAAAGGAAGTTATACAATTGAAAAATTATGACTGAATTATTACTGAATGGCTAAAATACAATAAAAATTCTAGGAGGGGGCATCAAATCCTAAAAGTGGACCATAAAGATGTTTATTCTAAAATTTTCCTTTTATAAAAGAGAAGTAAAAAGAATAGACAATAAATGATTTCATTAAGTCTCCCAATTGATGGTTGATCTGAGCCATAAATATAGGGTTCATGACATTTAGTTTTCTTTTCACTGCATTATTTTATCATGGTCTCATCTGAAACTGTAAAGCATTATATAAAATTTATAAGTGCTTATAAAAAAGCAGAGTAGATAAGAATCATAAGATGGCCTTGTCAATACTCTAATTAGTATAAGGTACTGAGAAAATGAGCTAAATCACGTTAAGAAAATATGTATGACTTCAGATGAAAACTACAAACTATCACTAAAACCTTTTAGAAGATGCACAAAGAACTTGTTAAAAAAAAAAAAAAATCACTGGGTCGAGGGGCAAGATGGTGGAGAAGTAGGAGACCCTGTTTCAAAAGGTCTCCTGAAGTGAGCTAAACTATCTACCAGGACAATCTGAACACCCATGAAATCAGCCTGAGATGTAAGACTACACACTTCTGGATCACTTCTGGATCTCTACGGGGACAGAAGAGCATCAGCAGAGAATGGTGACTTCTGATTGCTCTGAAACCTTCCAGTGAACAATTCATCTGGATAGTGGTTGATATTGTCAGCTATACATCCTCTCAACCACTCCTCAACAAAATGACTCAGAGGAGGAACGACCAACAGAAGAAAAGCCCAGAGATTGCAACCCTGTAACAGAATTACTAGAAATGAACATAAACAATAAGACAGAAATAGAATTCAGGGCAGCAATCGTCCAAGCAATGGCTAACTTGGAAATAACATTAGTCTCAAGATAGAAGCTCTAACGACAGAACTGAAAGCTGAGGATAGACAGGCTATTAATAAGACACAATCTAATTTAAATACGCTAACAGCTAGAGTAAGTGAAGCTGAAGATCGTATTAGTGATTTAGAAGACAGATGAATCAAAAAGGAGGAGCAAGAGAAGTCTTGGAACAAACAGCTAAAATACCATGAAAATAGAATTAGGTAAATAAATGATGCCATGAAACATTCCAATATCAGAATTACTGGAATCCCCAAAGGAGTTGAGAGAAAGAAAAGCCTAGAAGATATAGTTGGACAAATCATGAATGAAAATTCCCCGAATCTGGAGAATGAAACAAATGTTTGTGTCCTAGAGGCAGAGAGGACACCCCCCAAGATCAATGAGGCCAGAAAAACCTCCACGCACATAATTGTGAAATTCATGAATCATAAAACCAAAGAATATGTCTTAAGAGCAGGTAGGGGGAAGCGATCCCTTACGTATAGAGGGAGAACCATCAGAATAACGTCAGACCTATCCACAGAAACCTGGCAAGCCAGAAAGGGCTGCCAAGACATATAAGGAAATTACATGACAAAAATATGCAACCAAGGATCATGTACTCAGCAAGGTTGACTTTCAGAATGGAAGGAGAAACAAAGAGCTTCCAGGACCACCAAAGTCTAAAAGATTATGCAACCACCAAGCCAGCACTATAAGAAATACTAAGAGGGTTCTATAAAAGAGAAATGAACCCAAGAGTGACACATAACAGAAATTTACAGAGGTAATCTATACAAACATGAACTTCACAGGCAACATGATGTCAATAAAAACGTATCTATCAATAATAACTCTCAATGTGAATTGCCTAAATGCTCCAATAAAAAGGCACAGTGTTGCAGACTGGATAAAACGACAGGACCTATCCATATGCTGTTTACAAGAGACACATCCTGAATCTAAAGACACTTCCAGATTGAAAGCGAGGGGACAGAGGACCATCTTTCATGCCAATGGATCTCAAAAAGAAAGCTGAGGTAGCAATTCTCATATCAGACAAATTGGATTTTAATCTAAAAAGACTGTAGTCAGAGACACAGAAGGACACTACATCATTCTCAGAGGGTCTATACACCAAGATCTAACAATTGTAAATATTTATGCCCCCAACGTGGGAGCAGCCAACTACATAAAACAACTGTTAAGCAAAATAAAGAGTCATATTGATATGAATACATTAATTGTAGGAGATCTTAACACACCACTCTCAGCAATGGACAGATCATCTAAACAGAAAATCAACAAAGAAACAAGATCTTTAAATGACACATTGGACCAGACGGATCTTATAGATATATTCAGAACATTCCACCCTAAAACAGCAGAATACTCATTCTTCTCGAGCACACATGGAACTTTCTCCAGAATAGACCACATACTAGGTCACAAAGCAGGGCTCAACCGATACCAGAAGACTGAGATTATTCCCTGCATATTCTCTGACCACAAGGCCGTGAAACTGGAACTCAACCACAACAAAAAGTTTAGAATAAAATCAAACACTTGGAAGCTAAAGACTATCCTGCTCAAGAATCTGTGGATCAACCAAGAAATCAAAGAAGAACTGAAACACTTCATGGAAGCCAAAGAGAATGAAGATACACCAATCCAAAACCTATGGGATACAGCAAAGGCAGTCCTAAGGGGGAAATACATAGCCATCCAAGCCTCACTCAAAAAAAAATTGAAAAATCCCGAATACATCAACTCTCATTACACCTTAAAGAACTGGAAAATCAACAACAAATTAAACCAACCCCCCCCCAAGATTGGAAATAAGTAAGATTAGAGCAGAGATCAATGAACTAGAAACTAGAGATACAGTAGAATGCATCAATGAAACTAGAAGGTGGTTCTTTGAAAGAATTAATAAGACCGATAAACCACTGGCCAAACTCATCCAAAAGAAAAGGGAGAAGATCCAAATAAATAAAATTATGAATGAAAGTGGAGAGATCACGACCAACACCAAGGAAATAGAAATAATCATCAGAAATTACTATCAACAATTATATACCAATAAGTTTAACAACCTAGAAGATATGGATACATTCCTGGAAACCTATAAACTTCCAAGACTGAAACAGGAAGAAATTGACAATCTGAATAGACCTATATCTAGTAACGAGATTAAAGCAGTGATAAAAACTTCCCCCCACCAAAAAAATCACAGAATGTTTAAGCTATTGTAATACACCCAATAGTAAAAAAAAAAAAAAAAAAAAAAAAAAAAAAAAAAAAAAAAAAAAAAAAAAAAAAAAAAAAAAAAAAAAAAAAAAAAGTCATATAAACTGCATTGTTTCAAAAGGAGAGCAAAAGAAAATAGTTTTAATCTATTTCACAACATAAAAGAATTTCCTAATAATGAGACTTAGATTTTGGGGATGGATTACTGAAAGTGGTTTGGAAATTCAGAATGAGGTTTCAAAACAGGATAGGCAATCATGTGTTTGGATAATTAAATTAAATATTTTCCAGAAGAAGAACACAGACTTATGCAGTTTTAAGACTTTCCCTGTATTGTGAAAGTGTAAATGTTATAGATTATTTTACTGGCTCAGCACTAAGTGACATTTACAGTCCATTAAATTCTAGCTTGGTGCCTCAGAACAACATCATGAGTTCATGTTATGGGTCCATGCCACAAGAAAACAATGTTTTAATGAATAACTATGAGTGATTCAAGTAAATTCATCCTTTTAAATTACATTTAAGACAGAATAATATCATGTAGCACAAGCACATTTTTATGTCCATTACTCCAAAGATATACCTGTAATAATGATCCTAGCAAAAGCTGCAAATCCACTGTCATCCTTCCCCTTCACAATCCGTGCTCCCCCTTGAGGGTCTGTGAGAAACACGTAGAAGAATTCTTGCCCCTCAGGTTCATCATCATCCAAAATCTGAACCAATACTTTACGTTCTCTTTCTCCATCTATAAATGTAAGGACAAGAGTTTGTTCTTCAAAATCTTCTTCTTCAGTGGCCCACGTTAGGTTGGAAATTCCATAGATATCATGAAAGGGCAAAGCATTTGGTTCCTTCTGAGCAGATCTTTCACCAAAAGTTTTAACTGTTACAGTGACATTGCCAGTAGACCCACCACTTCTTCGAATAAGAATTTCTGCAGTGTTAAATGTACCATTTTCCCCCTCTTCATCAACATAAACAATAAGTGGCCCAAGACTAAATATTCCATGGATGGAAACATCTGCAGTCACAGTGCCCACATCAGGTTTCTCAGACACGGTAGACATATCAGGAACAGTGACAAGTTTCTCAGGGATGGCAGATACACCAGCCACCTCAGGAGTAATGGCAACCATCTCAGTGGGCTGTGGAACAGCCATTGTCTTGGTTGTGTCAGGATATGTGGTTGAGAAGTCAGTTTCTACAGGAATGAGAGTTGTGTCAGCTACTACAGCCACAGTTGTCTTAGGGAAAGAAACATCCATTCCTGCCGGGTCATCATTATCCAATATTGTGATCAATGCCATGCTAAAATCTAGATTTAGGCGTGGTCTGCAATCGGCATCAAACTTTTGTAATCCTTTCATTTCTACTGAAGTTAGATTAATGTAAAAAATTTCTTCTTCCTCGGGAAGCTGATCATTAATAATGATTATTTCAAAATTCACCTCAGGCTGGAATTTTTGAAAAAGCAGTTCACCATTCTGAACAGGCCCAAAGTCTTCCACAGGCTTTGCACTACCTGCAACCGTCTGATAGGAAACTTTAACAAGATCACCATGGAACCCAAAAAGTCTTTGGACATATAATCTGATCATCTGTGTATCCTCTGACACTATGACATTTCTAGAACCAGGAGAAAACTGAAAGACTCCCATTGGTTCAATTTCAGCAAAGGTGAAACCTGATCTGGAAAAAAAAAAAAACATGAAAGAACTGATTTAAAAAAATAGGAATACCATTGCAGACATTCATTTTCAAATACTTCTCATGAAGGCATCTTAAGGATGGCATGCCCTTTAAAATTCCCTAAAACCCTACTTATTTATAGATGAATATACCAAAACACATGAAATGTAAGAACAGAAGCTACCATTGTCAGGGACAAGCCTTACAGATTGGAGCACAGTGACGAGTTTCTAGGTCTCTGGTCTGTTTTTCCAGTTCATCCCAGAGAAGTTCTCTGAAGAATCTGAAATATCAGGCTCTCTCTTACTATCAGTACATAGGGAGCCAAAAATTCAAGATCTGTGGATGTTAGCCAGATTTCTTATCTACTAAATAGAAATAGTTGTCCCTATTTGATGCAAAATCCTTGTTTCTTCCAGGTGGCCAGTAATGGAACTATTATCTCACATAATTGCTGCTAAAGTTTTACATAAAAATTTGAAGAAACCTCCATGATTGAGTGATTTATCTTTAGCTTTCCCTATGGAGATTTGTTGGGAGTTAATAGCTTTGCCAGAGCTAACACAGGTGGCCCATCAAGGGAATTTAGGCCACAGACATACTCTCTTTCACTGATAGCATTTTTTTATGCTTTTAATGTTTTTTAATCTCTTAGGGAGGACATCCCAAAGCCCATCACTCTCTAGAATCAAGCACCCATCACTCAACACATAGCATAGTGGTTAAGAGCTCAGACAGTAGAAGGCAATCTGGGTTCAAATCATGGTCCCAACTTCATGAGCTATGTGATGCTGGGTCTGTTACATGCGTATCTGTGAGTCCTTTCTTCATCTAATGGGACTAATAATATTATCCATGTCATATGGCTATTGTGAAGAGTAATAGTAAACACATATATACATACTAAATATATATGACATATATAACACAAAATGTACATTAAATATTAAATATAATATTTAAAGCAATGCCTGGTCTAGGATAAGCATTATAAAACTGTTAACTATTGCTATTGCTAAAGGCATTTAAATTTGTTATGTAGCAATACATTATTTTTAATTGGTGTATGTATATTCTAAAACCATATTTGATTTTGCTAACCAATATCTCCTACAACTAAGCATGCATAAAACATACTTGAACACATTCTGGTGTTGCCTGCACTCATCCTCCATTTTCCAAGTAAGTAAATGAAGAACAGAAAGATCAAGTAACTTTTCCAAAGTCACACAGCAAGTAAGTGGTGGAGCCAGGACTAAATCCATGACTCTATCTCTAAGGTCTGCCCTCTGCTGTTTTGATCAAGCCCATCCCAGGTATGAGAAAAGTAAATTGCTTTTGGCTGGGACATATTTATCTGCAAATATACTGATTTAAATTGAACTCAAAAGAGCCACTGATACAAGTCACATCATAACCCTGCTATAATGTTGATTCTTATTCTTAATCCCTTGGGAAAACTAGGTATGTTTCAGCAGATGCTCAGAAGACAGACTCCTTTAATAACTGGTGACTTTGCCATCATGGCTCTTATTGGAGATGTTACTCCAGATTTACATGGAGACCAACATGACTGAGTGAGAGTTCAGAGAGAACACTCTTCAAACAAGCAGCGGGTGGTGGCTCTACAAACATTGGCCTCCCTCTGTGGCACCTTTGGCACACAGGCCACATGTAGCTCTGATACTGAAACTGTTCTTGCTTCTGCTTCAGGGAAAGCAATCTTCGTGTCTTCTTCTGTTTCAACTGATAAATTCCCGATTATTCCTCAGAGACTCTGTTGGTGGAGAATCAAGCTGATCTTACCGAAGTTGAGCCCCACCAGGGGCACTGCTCTGCACTCCCGAGAGATGAAGAACAAAGGCCTCCGGCTGACCAGGACTGGGGAATGTCCACAGCAAGATTCCTTTCCTTTGTTCTCCATGGGAAAATGAAAGGCTTCCTGAATGGGAATAGGAGAAGGGAAGAAGGGTATTATTTCCGAGTTCTTACACTGGGATTCAAGAAGTAGTAAAATAGTCTTTTCCAGAATTCTATGACAGTCTACAAAAGGTATTACATTTAAAAAGGTGGGGAGAGGGGTATGTGAATTGAAAGAAAGGTCCCTACACCAAAATTTTCCTTTCACTCCCTGTCTATTCTGCAGAGTAGAGGTCGTGTCATCTAACATGTACAGCTCACTGACCCTCCCAGAGATGACAAGATAATAAAAACACAAGGGAGATGAAGCCACAGCTGCTCCACTGTCAAAAACATTCAGGTAAACATGTAAATGAATACAAAACCGTGCCTTTTTTTATTATCGTACAGGCCACATTAGCTTTTAGAACTACTTTTAACAAACTCCTAATATATCGACAGGGTAGTCAGCTTAGTGATCACTATGTCCAGGTGACATATGAAGTTTTTAATTTGACTGAATGAAGTTTCTCACTTTTATCAAGTAGACTGTGCAACTCTGATCACTATGATATGGGAGCACTGTACTGGAAAGCAAAGAATTCATTATCCAGAGTAAGGACAAGCCAAGAAAATTAGTGGCCAATCACACATCTATCTTCCACTGGGCAGAAATTAGCAAAGTGAGAACTCACCTAGTTTGGGGGTCATGTTGCCAACAACAATGGATTCAGGGATTTCTAACCCAGGAGCATATCCAGCCACCCAGGCAACCATGAGAGAGCCATACGTGCCTCTCCTAGAAATCACAATTTGGCTTGTTCCTGCAGTGATGTCCATGAGTGGAAAAGCAGTAGATTCAAATCCAACCTGAGGAAAAACATGCTTAGAATATTTTATTCCTCCCTAAAGTTTCCCATTTTCTGAAGGGTGGGTTAAAAGTCAACTTTGTTTACACAACATATATTTTTTTTTGTTTTAAAATATATCAATGAGAGGCACAAAATGGCGGAGGAGCTGAAGTCCTAAATTTTGTCTGATTCCAGGAATTCAGCTAGAATGATTATCAAACCGTTCTGAATACCTACAAACTCAACAGGGGATGGAAGAAAAGAATAGCAGCAATTCCATGAACAGAAAACCAGCCACTTTCTCGAAGGCAGAGAAGTGAATCCAAGGCAATATTTGGGAAGATAGATGGGGTGGGGATGGGGAGGGAGCCTTCGTCAGTTGGCAACCCGTATATGATAGAGCAGCTGAGCACAAAATCAGAACTTTCAGGAGTCTGCTCTGTGGAGGGACGTCACTCGAGTGGCTAAGAAGGGTATAGAGCCCTTGCTGGTACAGTGTGGTCTCAGGACTCTTGTGGTCACAGAAAGACCAGTGGTATCTGAGTGTAACAGAGTTCCCACTGGAGCAGGGAAGCCAGCTGCAGAGATGGAGCTGAGGGGTGGGTTCTCAGCTCAGGGTTGCCATAAACCATGATCCCCACACTTGGGCCACCGCTCTTCGAGCAAGGATCCCAAAAGTGGCAGATCCAGGGAGACCCCCTACTTCCTCGTCCGGGAGGAGCAGTGCAGGAGTGTGCTGCAGGAATCTACTGGGTTTGGAGACTTCAAATGGGGCCAAGCACCAGAGAGAAATGCTCACTCACAGGCTGGGTGAGCTCTTGAGTTCAGCCGGAGACCAGGGAGACAGGAGTGATTAATTGCTTTTTTCTGAGAGCTCACTGAGGATGGGGCCCTGAACTCTCGGCTCCTCTAGGCCAGAGATTGGGAGGCTGTCATCTTCATTCCCGTCCTCCAAAGCTATACCGAAAATGTTTAGGGAACAAAAGCTCCCCAGAGCAAACCCAAACAGATTACTTAGCCTGGCCCCTGGCAAGGGTGGAGCAGTTCTGCCTCAGGCAAAGATATTTGAGAATCACTGCAACAGGCCCCTCCCCCAGAAGATCAGTGAGAACATCCAGCAAAGACCATGTTTACTGATCAATGGGAACTGCAAAACATCAGTGCTAGGGGAATACAGTACATAGAGTTCATGACTTTTCCATGATTCTTCAGTCTTTTGAAGTTAATTTTTTTAATTTTCTTCTTTTCTTTTTCCATTTTTTAAAAAAATTTTCTTCTCGGGGCGCCTGGGTGGCTCAGTTGGTTAAGCGACTGCCTTCGGCTCAGGTCATGATCCTGGAGACCCGGGATCGAGTCCCACATCAGGCTCTCTGTTCAGCAGGAAGCCTGCTTCTCCCTCTCTCACTCCCCCCGCTTGTGCTCCCTCTCTGGCTATCTTTCTCTCTGTCAAATAAATAAAATATTAAAAAAAAATTTTTTTTTCCTTCTCTCTTTTTTCAAGCAATAGTTTATCACAATTCCTTTTCGAAATTTTTTAAATTTTTCATTTCTAATCAGATTCTATCCCTTCATTGTATTTAAACATTTGTGTGTGTGTGTGTATGTTTAATTCTTTAAAATTTTGGGATACAGTTTCTTCTAAGAGACCAAAATACACCCAAAATCTAGTGTATGGCTTTGTTTTAGTCTCCCCCTGATCACGTTCTCCCTTTTTTTCCTTTCTTTTTTCAACTAACTTCTTATCAATTCTTTTTTAAAAATCTTTTTTAATTTTCATCTTTATAGTCAGAGGCCATCCCTTCATCGTATTTACCCTTATTTTTGTGTATATATATATGTTTTTCTTTCCTTAAAATTTTGGGAGGCAGTTTCTGCTAACAGACCAAAATATACCCAAAATCTAGTGTGTGGCTTTATTCTATTCATCAGACTGATACACAGACACACTTTTATATATATGTACATATATACACTTTTATATATACATATATGTATGCTTCCCCCCCTTTCCTTCCTTTCCCCCTTGAGATATATATATATATATATATCAACCTGATATATATATATACACACACTTTTATATATATATGTACACTTTTATATATACATATATATACATATATGTATGCTTTCCCCTCCCCCTTTCCTTCCTTTCCCCCTTGGTTTTGAGTCTCTTCTGATCTGTTTACGGTATATTTTCCTGGGGCTCTTGTTACCCTTTCAGTATTTTGTTCTCTCATTCGTTTATTCTTCTCTGGACAAAATGAGAAAACGGAAAAACTCACCTCAAAAAAAAAAAAAAAAAAGAATAAGAGGCAGTACCTACCGCGAGGGACCTAATCAATAAGGATATTAGTAAGATGTCAGAACTAGAGTTCAGAATGACAGTTATAAAGATACTACCTGGCCTTGATAAAAACATTGAAGATACTGGAGAATCCCTTTCTGGAGAAATAAAAGAACCCAAACCTAACCAAGTTGAAATCAAAAAGGCCATTAATGAGGTGCAATAAGAATGGAGGCTCGAACTGCTAGGATAAATGAGGCAGAAGAGAGTATTAGTGATACAGAAGACCAAATGATGGAGAATAAGGAAGCCGAAAAAAGAGGGATAAACAACTACTGAATCACGAGGGGAGAATTCGAGAGATAAGTGATACCATAAGACAAAACAATATTAGAATAATTGGGATCCCAGAAGAAGAAGGGCAGGGGGGCAGAAGGTATATTGGAGCAAATTATAGTAGAGAACTTCCTTAATTTGGGGAAGGAAACAGGCATCAAAATCCAGGAGGCACAGAGAACCCCCTCAAAATCAATAAAAGTAGGTCAACATCCTGTTGTCTAATAGTAAAGACAAAGAGAAAATTCTGAAAGCAGCTTGGGACAAGGGGAGTGTAACTTATAATGGCAGAAACATTAGACTGGCAGGAAACCTATGCACAGGGACCTGGCAGGCCAGAAAGGGCTGTCATGATATATTCGGAGCACTACATTAGAAAAATATGCAGCCAAGAATATCATATCCCTCTAGGCGATCACTGAAAATAGAAGGAGAGATAAAAAGCTTCCAGGACAAACAAAACCTAAAAGAATTATTGAGCAACAAACCAGCCTACAGGAAATACTGAAAGGGGTCTTCTAAGCAAAGAGAGAGCCTAAAAGTAACACAGACCAAAAAGGAACTAAGAAAATATACAGTAACAGTTGCTTTCAGGCAATACAATGACACTAAATTCATATCTTTCAATAGTTACCCTGAATGTAAATGGGCTAAATGTCCCAATCAAAAGACACAGGGTATGATATTGGAGTAAAAAAAAAAAAAAAGGCCCATAACTCAGTTTACCTCTTTGGGTCCTAACATTTATAAATTGGGATATCATATGACAGACAGTTCTATATTGACTCATTCCCCCCCCCCTTTTGGGGGGGTGATGGAGAGAAGAGACAGAGGAAGGGTACAGGACGAGACAGAATCTTAAGCAGTTTCCATGCCCAACACAGAGCCCAACGCAGGGTCAGATCCCACAATTCTGAGATCATGACCTGACCTGAAATCAAGAGTTAGATGCTTAACCGAGTCACCAGGCACCCTTTATCTTCCCCATTTTAAACTGAACTGGAAAGTAGCAGAAAAGTGTGAGAAGGTACTTCAAGATGGCTTCTAGAGCTACAGAAAAGAAAAAGAAAATAAAAACAAAAATGAAACTTGAAGCTGACAGCAGCTTAGATTCCCTATCACAGTGAGGCTTTTGCTTAGAAATTGTCAAAACCTTTGTCAAAAATCTAAGATAATGCTTTGAAAGTGTCCTAGCCACACCTCTCTCTCTCTCTCTCTCTCTCTCTCTCTCTCTCTCTCTCTCTCTCATACACACACACACACACACACACACACACACAAATACTGGTAAGGAGTACAGAGGATACACCAAGGACAAGGCCCCAATCTTGTCCTTCAAGGTGATCCATGTTGAGACCTTGCATGAACAAGGAGTACGAAATATTTTGCTATGCCAAATGAATGATTCAATGTTGAAAGGAATTTTTTTTTTGTAACAACCTGTGAGCAAAAGGAAGACAACAAAACTTCAAAGTATTATTAAGTTCTATTCCTCCATTCCTTCTTGAACAGTTGAGGTGCAGGAGAAAGAAAACTCACTATTCTTTTCAGTTATTTTTAATGCCGATAGATTCCATTTGGGAGACAAAGCAAATTCGTTCCCTGTGGAGAAGCAGGGATTTCTGAAGGTTTCTGAAGACCATGCCCTTAATGGTCAGAGGTCCTGTTACACAAGCTTCGGGCTAGACCCAGCTATCAATTGTGTAGAACGCATCCACATACTGAACTAGGCCTACTGTAACCAAGCTGAAGGAACAGGATACAACGTCATCTCATCATGGTCTTAAAAATACACACATTACCATGAGCCAAAGACAAAGCCCTGTCTTGCTCCTATATTGACAGAAGCAGCCTACATAGAAAGTAAAGCCCTCGAGTTATTCTTTGTTCTCATATGTGGACATAGGAAGTGATTCAGAAACAATCTTTCCCACACTGAACTCCAGTGGAAGATTCAAATATTTAGGGGCAACCATGTCACAGCATCTCATCACTAGCATTTATCACCATAAGCACAAACTTATGATAAAAAAAAAGCCCCCAAAATGAAAGACAAATAATCACAATGTTAGTAAATGAAAAACTCTGGGATATTAACTGATGTTTTGTTCTAATTTTAGTTATTTAACATAAAATACTTCAATATTAAATATTTGATAAAAACAACCTTAAAAAAACCTGGACATTTTAATTCTAAGTGACCATAATTTAAAAAATTCTTATATTCAAATTCTATGGGACACAAACTTTCTAAATACCCAAAAAGGAATATGTCAAAACTTGGCAAGTTATTTGAATATAATGTATCCATAATGCCTAATTTGATATTGATTTAAGAAAAAAGTAATTTTGAGAAATTTTATGTCTGAGAATCTTAGTCCTTCCTGTGAATGCTGCCCTCTAGTGGTTCCTGGATAGTTCCACACCCAGGACCAATTACCTGAGAATTGGCAGCTTTCTCAGGGACAGGAAGGATAGCCGATTTCGCTTCCTGGAGAATTTTTGGCATGCCGTAGAAAGGTCCACTGACAAGCGTCGCAGTCACCAGTTGCAAGGTGAAATTAGAGCCCAGGGATAGGAAGACCTATAAACAAACAAGATCAATGATTGCTTTTGTAGTAAAAAATAATTTTCAGAGAAAAATACTGACATTTGACATGAATCATTAGCACACTGCCTCATGGTCCTTTTGCACAATTTCATCAATATATGCCTTTCCCCCAGGTAATAAAACAAATCACCAGAATGAAGACTGTGGGGTAATGAGTGATAGAGTATAAAAAACACAAATTTGCAAATTCTCCATGCATGCCCAAACGGCCTCAAGAAAAATGAGAATCACAGAAGTAGTGTTAGTAATAGAATGAATCATGCACCACAGAAATGAAAGAGCTCAGTGGGTAACAGAGTCAGTTCCTATAAGAAGCAAAACTCACTTTCTTCCTCTTTATTAAGGAATAACTAATACTCCAATGAAATTTACTCAAAATGGACAATGATTTAGGTGTATTGATTATTTGAACATTATGGATAAATAAAAATTACTAACGAAATGTATTAGATTACCAATTTTTAAAGTTTTCAAATCCAATAAATAAGGGAAACTCTGAATTTAAAAATTAACACTATTTTAATTTTTTTTGAAATTCATAAAATACTTTCCCAATAGAAACACTGTTATTGATAATGGATAAGCCCCCAAGTTATCCCATAGCCTAGAATATTAGTAAAAACTCTGCATATCTTAATTGAACGTAAAAATAACTATTTTGTGGAGTCTGTTCTTATAAATATAATGTACTTAAAACATATACCATTGCCCTCCAAATGTGCACAATATGTACTCTAGTAGTTTCAAATGTTATGTAACATGAGGATAACAGATGTTTCATTCATTTCATCAATCTTCATTTTTTCAAAGTGACATTCACTGAGCATGACTCACAGATCAAGTGCTAAGGAAATAGAAATAAATCACTGTCCTACTTCAAACATGTGCCTCCCATCTCTCCTCTAGGGGTGTGCCCTACCCCCACATAGTTCACTGGCTAGGTTGCTAAGGTGCGACATGGGTATAAATCAAGGTAGGATTTTTTGCAGTGGTTCCCCTTTCCTCTCACACTCTGGATATAATGCAATGCACTTTGAAGATTGGGATATTAGTGAGAAGGAGAAAATATGCATATATATAATTTTTAGGTCCCCTAAAACTTGACTACTAATAGCCTACTATTGACCAGAAGCCTTACTGATAACATGAACAGTCGATTAACATGTATTTTATGTTTTTATATATTATTACTGTATTCTTAGGATAAAGTCAGAGAAAAGAAAGTGTTATTAAGAAAATCATAAGGAAGGGAAAATACATTTGCAATGCTGTACTGCGTTTGCTGACACAAATCTGTGTATAAGTAAACCTGCACAGTTCAACCGTTGTTCTCAAAGGTCAACCGTGTACCATTCAGTGTTTACAGAGAAAGGAAAAGAGGACCAACATCCCTCAAAATGTACCGCGTGCCACCTACTATAAGATCCAATCTAAGACATAGTCAGATCAAGGGCATCATTCCATGTAATACAGATCACATATTTTGGTTTTCCTATATGTAGTGTGAGAACAGTTTTATCCTATCTACATTGCTTAATAAAATAACAGAATAATCAGATCTTCACTGAAACATGTCTTACTGTCATATGATATCTCACTATAGAATAATACAAAGCTATTCCTAGAAAAGCTAAGGAATGTCCTCTGGTGTTCATTAACAGAGATTAAAACTTGAATGCATTCAGGAGGTAATGTTACATAGAGATGGATGGGTAAATGTTTCAAGGTACATAATTCAAGCATGCTGTATTTTTTTTAAAAACTCTTCTAATTTGTAAATGAGACTTAACATAATCATATTCTGGTTAAGTCCATCTACCTGTCTTCCCCCAGTTTTGCAGTCTTTATTCCAGTCTTGAAAACTTTCTGAAATAGGATATGGAGGTTAGAAATTAATCAACAGGACATTAAGTTAATATCCCAAAGAAAACAGGGATGTAGGAATAAGTCCTACATAAGTACCTGCTACTGTTTAGACAAAAATATGTTATCTCCAAATGGGAATTTACGTAATTCACTTATAATTTGTGAATATATCATTCAATATTTACTACACACTTCTATGACAACGTTTAAATATCTCAATAATAAAAATCTCAGTAAGCTGATCATGAGATAAGCAAGTGCTCTTCTGAGGGAGTTATACTGGAATGATCGGGAAACTGAAGAAATGTTACAAACCTGACTCCTCACTGGCACCATATCCACTCTATATCGGGCACCATCTTTGACCACCAGCTGCCTCTCTACAGTTTTAGTAACCAGTGGTTGCTCCTTTTGGTCAGATGAGATTTGAAATCCAACAACAACATCCCCAAACATTCCAGCAAGCCGGGTTATATTAATCTGGATGAATCTACTAAGGTTCTGCCCAATAAAGATTGACTGGTAATCTGAATACAGAGCAAATACTCCATGTGGGTCATCATTGGCAGAAACAGAGAACCGTGTGATGCATCTTTCTGGATCCAGTTCTGCTCCTCCCTCTACAGAAACAAGCCGGATCACATAATCTTCTTCTATCTCAGGTATATCATCTGGGAGCAAATGAATATCAAAGCTCACTTCACTCTCCCCATCAGCAATAGTAAAAAATCCTTTTGCAGAAAGAAAGTCTCCTGTAATATCAAACTCACTGCTTATTTCCCAGTAAACCTAAAATAAAAGGAAAAAATCCAGCAAAGTTATATACTTCATATACTGAATTAAAATTCCTTGTTTTTCTCTATAATGTACAAAAAATAAATTTTAATTATATCATTATGTTCATTATCAAATATATTTAATAAATATATTTATTATATTCATTATATTTAAATATACAATAAATATATTCATTATATTTATTATTATATTCAAAGCCAGACACCCCAAATAGTCAGTTTAGAAAGTATGGACAAATGACACCAACACCATGAAAGTATATGAATGTTTTTGGGCTAATGTATGCAATTTATAGGACACGATTACACAATCTCATTTCACCTACTTCTAAATTATTCTAAAAAAAATTCTAAAACATGATTTGAAGAGATAAAGTGAAGCAAAGTTAACTTTAGAATGGTTCCATAAATAAATTCAGAAGGTCTGACTATATATTTGATAGGTATTTGAACCACAGACAATACTTGAAGGTAAAAAGTGAGTAATCTTTTGCTTTATAGTGGAATTTGTTTTTGTTTGCTTTTAACAAGATTTCAAGAATTAAAAATTATTTTCCAAGAATATTTGGATTCCTAACCATAATGTTTCCACTGAAGAAGTCCAGTTAATCTCCAATACAGGAAAAGAGTTAAATCCATAAAGAAATTTTGCAAAATATGCTCTTCTAGCAAACAAACAATCTTGGTCTGTTAGATAGATATCCCAATGATTTACAGGAGTATCCCCAAACATTCTAGGTCAATATACACACAAAAGCAACCCCTTAAAAGTCAGCTGATAAATGAAAAAACTATACTGAGAAATAAAGCCCTGAAGAATATATTAAGCAATTTACAAAAAAACATTGAGGGACTTAAGTAGAATAAGTTAAATGTATAGCGAACAAGAAAATACAAAATAATTCATACTCTTCATGATTAAGTGTGAGGAAGATCATTTTAGTCTAAATGTAGTTGGATTCAGAAAGACTGCTAGAGAGGTTCATGTTGGCTATAGAACCCGAAGGTGCTGAAATGAACTCTCTCAGCTTCTCTGAAACTCATTGCACTTCCAAAACTTACACCAGAACACATAGTTTCTCTGTTCTTCACAACCACATTTGTTAGCCAAACTGTTTCACTACTTAAAAATCAAATGAAAAAGGATACCGTAATTTCTCCAAAATTGCCCTTGACTCTTTTGACAAAGAAGGTAATAATCAGGGGCCCTTCTAGAGCTGACGGCTCTGAATAGGTCTTCTCAGATAAAGACTCAGTAGCAAACTGAAGAACCCCATTTGGATCACCAAACTTCTGTATCTAAAAATAGAAACAACAGAGTGAATACCATAATATAACTACAGATGAAATTACAGTATCCAAAATATTAACATACAAATAAGCTGAAAAAAATGAAAGAAACACAGGAATAATACTTGAATATAATCCACCTAAATATCTGATTTTTCAAAAGCTTCTTTAGTACACTGTCATCTAAAACAAGCAGGTTCTTAATCTCCAGTGATAATGGGAGTGTCTGGAAACTTTAATTTGTAGGGTCTCAAAAGGATATTACTTCAATGCCTGAACTTGGCTTGATTTGCCTCATATTTGTTTTACTTAACCAGGGCTAATTGTTCAGTCAAACACTAGTCTATGTGTAGCTGTGAAGGTATTTTGTAGATGTAATTACTACTTACAATCAGTTGATTTTAAGTCAAAGAGATTACCCTTGATATTGTGAGTGGGCCTCATCCAATCAGTTGAAGGCCTCAAGAGAAAACACTGAAAGACTTCCCAGAGAAAAAGGAATTCTGCCTCAAGACTGCAATTCAGGAATCCTACTTGGGTTTCCAGTCTGCCAGCCTATCCCACAAAATTCAAACTCATGATCTCAACCTCAAGTCTTTTCTGAGCTTTCTGCCCACTAGCCTGCTCTATGGATTTTGGACTTGTCAACTTTCACAAATACATGAGCCAATTTTTAAAAATTAAACTTACTTTCTTTCTCTCTCTCTCTCTCTCTCTCTCTCTGTCTTTCTGGAGAAATCTGACTGATAGAGACTCCAGACTAGAATACTTTCCAAAATTAAAAAAAGAGCACCTCTCTACATTGTTTTCATAGCCCTGGTCCTCAGAAATTTTTACCCCTGATGGACTGAAACGTTCATTCATGTCAAATATGCTTAATTCAGATTTGATCCAACATACCATTATGCTAATTAAACAAATACCATTCTTCCTTCCAATAATCTGACTGATGACTGAGTTAATAACTTTTATGTACTTTCAGAGCAAAGATATCCAAGGTTTAGGATGACATAACAAATAGCTTCTGTCTGAAAGTGTGAAAATATTCCCAAAACACCAAATTTTCCAAGTGGAAAATAAGTATTTATCACTATACAAGAGGCCTTTAAAAACTAATTACTAGTAATCAAGCTATATAATAAACTAATATAATAAACAAAAAATCTGGCCCACAGGAATTATTATGACTTCATTTGGTTTTATAACTTTCAATTTATCATAAGCCCATGAAGTTTCAACAAATGTAAAATGCTTTTTCTCATAAAACGCTTACTTCAAAATTTTGTGGAAAAAATGAAGTTAGACTTACTATTAATGTAATATCTTTAGCTCTGGAGTCCAATTTTGCTTCTCCTTTCACAAGTTCAAGTTTAATAATGAAAATCTCTTCAATTTCAATGTCTTCATGAGGATAGACTGTGAGAGTGATGGTTCTCACACCACCTTCTCCCTCTCCAAAATAGAAGGACCCAGTCACTGGATCTAGAATATCTCTGTTCTGTGGTGGTAAGTTTTCCTGAGAATTGGGTCCTAATATCACCCAGTTCACCTGCAGAGTATTTGTGTTTTTAATAGAGATGATCAATTTTATTTTGTATCTATCTATTTGTTTAAGATTTTTTAGAAGTAATCTCTACACCCAACATGGGGCTCAAACTCACAACCCCAAGATCAGGAGTTGCATGCTCTACTGACTGAGCCAGCCGGGTGCCCCAGATAATCAATTTTAAACAAAGAATTATTTTGTAGGGTATGTAGTAGAAAAAAATACATACACACACGCACACACACACACATATATGAAAATTATTCAAGGCTATCTGCAGCGAATTTCTCATATCTTTTAAAAATATTAATATTTGCAAATATAAACTACATATTTACAGAATATCAGTTTTCATAGATAATAAATAAAGAATAATATGAATACCTAATCATTGGTCATCACCACAGGAAAATAAAAACATAAAAGCACACATTTTAAAAATACATATATTAAAGAAATATAAACTTAGAAATATAAACTTAGAAAGAAATGGGTACAACACTGTCTTGCTGTATGCACAGGCTCTGTCAATCAAAAGCTATTTGAGGGGCGCCCGGGTGGCTCAGTTGGTTAAGCCACTGCCTTCCGCTCAAGTCATGATCCTGGAGTCCCGGGATCGAGTCCCACATCGGGCTCCCAGCTCCGCAGGGAGTCTGCTTCTCCCTCTGACATTCTCCCCTCTCATGCTTCTCTCACTCACTCTCTCTCAAAAAAATTAAATTAAATTAAAAAAAAAATAAAATAAAATAGATTAAACCTTTTTTTTAAAAAAGCTATTTGAATAAGACGGTAAAACCACATGAAAATCTGCTAGGTGTGCAATTTCTTCTAAATATACTTAAATTTCTAGTGTAAAATGAACATAGATTTTCATAAATTGTTATAAAAACAAAATTGTATAATAAATGCGTTTTTAAGTATTTCTATAATGTAAGATTATATACTTTTCATATCCACAAGGAAAGAAAATTGGGACTTTCTATTTGCTGCTTTTATCCTTCGCCAGAACCACTGGGCATAACTGATCACTTCCTCTTCCTTGAAACACAGCATCCCATCTTTCATGGCCTGCATGATACATATCTTCCCCCTTTGCCTTTACATCTTAATTTTCTATGCTGGTTCTCCTTGCTCACATAGTTTGATGCTTGCAGTCTGGGACTTCTGGCTATATCCATTCCTATCTACACTGCTTCAGCCATATAGCTTCAAATGCCTCCACATGTGTCAGCTGACTTTGACCTCTCCACAGCCCATACGCACACATCCCCAGTCTGCCTGACCTTATACAGGGATGGCCAGTAGCAATCTCAAATAAACAAGTCCAAAACAGAATTCTTGATGTCCCCCCAGGCTTCTGTGGATCTCAGTAAACAACACTACAATTTAACTAGTTGCTCAACTAAAATTTTAGCAGTTATTCTTGATTCCTCTTTGCCTCGACCTCCACTTCCCAGTGAATTTTTCCTCCAAAAGATGCTCGATATCTATTCACTTCTCAGGATCCCATCTGTACCCATCTGAACCACCGTCGGCTCAGCCTTGGACGACACAGGTCAAGAGCCTTCTAACTGCCCTCCCTGATTCTGCACTGGCTTCTCGACATTCCATTCTGTCTCCAAGTTCATAAATGAGCTACTTAAAATGGCAGCCCAAGGACATCAACACCATTCCCCTGCTTCAGACTCTCTAATGGCATCCTATTTGCACTCAGAATACCCTTAACCTGGCTTAGGAGGGTCTCTGTGATCAAATACCTCTTGACCTCTCTGATGGATCTTGTGCTGCATTGGACCCTCCAGACCTTAAACATGCCAGGCTTGTCTAGTCTTTCTGCCAAAAGACTCGGTCCTAACAATTATATGACCACCTCTCAGTATCTCACTTTCAGCTTAAGTATCACAATGTCACCATCTAGGGTAGTCAACAGGTCACTCATGATTGTGTTTCTCAATCTGACATCCGGGCAGACAGCTTAAGTGTTATCACATATATTTTTTTAATGTATCTGTTTATTGTTCTGAAAATTCGAAAAGGACAGAGACAAGGTCTGTCTCATTCACTGATGTATTCTCAGGGCCCAGAAGAGGGTCCAGCACATGGAAAGCACCCAACAAACACTTAACCTAATGCATTTTAACAGAATTCTTCATTTCATTTCTAACTTGTTCTTAAGAGTTCCTGATGACAGTTATGCCTCATATATATATAACTCTACCTGAATATACACATATATATTTTTTAAAATATTTTATTTATTTATTTTATAGAAACACAGCTAGAGAGGGAACACTAGCAGGGGGAGTGAGAGAGGGAGAAGCAGGCTTCCCACTGAGCAGGGAGCCCAATGTGGGGCTCGATCCCGGGACTCCAGGATCATGACCTGAGCCAAAGGCAGCCTCCCAACCAACCAAGCCACCCAGGTGCCCCCATGTCTCATATATATATATTTTTATGTAATTCATAGGACTTGGAAGATACTTTATACCCAGTGGGTAGTTAATAAATGTTGTTAATTGTGAATAAATAAATGAATATATTTGAAGAATAAGAAAATTGAACTTTATACTCAAAATTATTTTTAAAACCATAGGAAGAATAACTCTACCTGAATCTCTCCTAAGAGTCCTCCAGTCCGCTCCAGCAGCAAGGATAAATTCATTGTGGAATTGGGATTAGGAACAGAAATTTTGCTTTGATTAAGAAATCTCAGAATGCCAAAGGGAGAGTCACTCTTGGCAATTGTGATTCTGCTCACTAGGTGGCGTCCAAGGACCGCTCCGCCAGTAGCTCCGACAAGCAAAATTTCAATGGGCTCTGCAAATTCACTGAATAGCAAGAAGGAGCAATTCTGTGAGTCTAAACATATTAAAATGCTCCTAAGATCCAAATAACTACTCATTTTCCAAATTGGTCATACATATTCAAGGCACAGCATTCATACACCAAGTGGTAAGAAGAGGGTGCTCAGCTAAAAGCATGAATGATCAACTTCAATACTATATAACCTGCAATAGTTATTAGACCTTCTTTTCTTTTGAATTGCTTAATGCATTAAGAAAGTGAATTGCAGGATGTTTCTACGTTCTGATTAGACTTTTCAAATATAAAAGAGCAAAAATTATTATTTCCCTCTATATAAAAAAGTGACACATAAAATCCCAAGCATCTACCGATCCTTTCTTTCTTACCCCAGAACCTCCCAAAATTTCTCACTTGTTCCTCAACTGACATATATGTAATCTAAAATTCTGTTATCAGTGCAAAACGTAAGTAAGGATTGGAACACAGTAATCATGCTTTATATATGCCTATATTACTTCTGACATTCTAAATAGTATTACCTTTCACTGTCATCAATGATGGAGACATTTATAAAACTTAAGTTCTGCCCATGCTGAAAGGTGACTGAGCTGCCATGCAGTATATAATCGACACCACCAGGAACTGCAGAGGAGCTCTGAGAGATGAAATCAGCAGTCACATGGCCATAAGTTCCTTGCAGCCTCACCACTGGAATCATGATCATTCCAACATCTTCCTCCACTGTAGCAGGAATATGCAATTAATTGGTATGCCAGACAAAGCAACTAGCTTTTATAAGAGTCAAATTAAACATAGCAAATATAACAGTACAATGCAAGCTCTCATATTTTTTTTCCCATAGTTCATTTATCACTTAAAAAAAAAATAGGGCACACCTGGGTGGCTCAGTCAGTTAAGTGTCTGACTCTTGATTTCGACTCAGGTCCTGATCTCAGGATAGTGAGATGGATCCCTGTGTCAGGCTCCCTGCTGAGTGGAGAGTCTTTTTGAGAAAGAGAGAAAGCCTTCTCTGCCCATCTCCCCCCCAACACACACACACACACTCTCTCTCTCTCAAATAAGTAAATCTTTTTACAAAAACTAACGAAAATTTCAAGACTTACTTTTTAAGAGAAATACAGTTTGTCATAAGTTGAAAATTATAGTGAACAGTGTGAATTAGAACTGAAACAACCTATTTAATCATTAGTGTAGGTACTCTCCCTCTGTGTGCTACATAGAAATAAATGATCCTTGCTTTTCAAGGCAATGCTAGATGAACATGAAAAAGACTTAAAATATGTATACTCAAAGGAAAGTATTTTGGATTGCTTCTACATTTGCTGGAAACATACGCAGTACAAATAATTGAAGTTCATGTTAATTATATCATATGAATGGTTTTTAAAAGTCCAGATAAAAATATAATTTTGTTGTTTTAAGTTCTTATATTTGAAAATATAAAAATGTATGCTCTATGTTTAATTTCAACTTAAAAATTCTTTTCAAAAATATTTTGCTCTTATGTTAACCTCTGTAAATTAAAAAATCATTTAATAGAGTTTATATTAGCTGTGCTTATATTAGCCAACAGCTCATAGTAGCTATAGCTAAATAATACTGAATTTACATTATAATTATAAATATGCATTGCTCCAAATCCCCCCAAAGAAAATGTCTCAAACAGAAATCAGCAAACGGGAAAAAAACAAATTCTAACTCCCTTATTTATTACTTGGTATAAAAAATGCAGCAAAGGGTGCCTGGGTGGCTCAGTGGGTTAAGGCTTCTGCCTTCGACTCAGGTCATGATCCCAAGGTCCCAGGGTCCTGGGATCGAGGCCTGCATTGGGTTCTCTGCTCGGCGGGAAGCCTGCTTCCCCCCTCTCTCTCTGTTTGCCTCTATTAAAAAATGCAGCATGGGGGCGCCTGGGTGGCTCAGTTGGTTAGGCGACTGCTTTCGGCTCAGGTCATGATCCTGGAGACCCGGGATCGAGCCCCACATCGGGCTTCCTGCTCGGTGGGAAGCCTGCTTCTCCCTCTCTCAGTCCCTCTGCTTGTGTCCCCTCTCTGGCTGTGTTTCTCTCTGTCAAATAAATAAATAAAATCTTAAAAAAAAAAATGCAGCATGACTTTTCCTAGCTGTAGACGGAGGTTCACAAAGTGGTGGTGTCTTCCATGACTTTACCAATAAAGTCAATATTAACAATAACAAAATTATTTTTTTTCAAATAGTTTATTTATTTATATATTTGAGAGAGAGTAGCAAGAGAGAGAGAGCATATGAAGCAGAGGGAGAGAGAAAAGCAGACTTCCCTCTGAGCAGGGAACCTGATGCAGAGCTCCATCCCAGGACCCTGGGGTCATGACCTGAGCCGAAAGACAGATGCTTAACCGACAGAGGCACCAGGTGCCCCTCCAAAGTGATTTTTGATGAACTTTTAAAATGGCTAGATAACCAATGAATTTGAGAGAAGCAATGAGGTCAATAAATTAATTGCAGCAGGAAGATAACATGTTTATTTTGAAAGGCACGTGTCTTTCAATAAAATCCAAAAACAGCCACCTCTTTTCCCCCAGGAGGGAATATAGGCATAGATTCTGCATTCTGCTTCTATAGGAGGAGAGACCCAAGAACAGTGGACAGCTGCTATTAGGGACTGTCCCATAAAGTCTGAGTGGCTACCCAGTCACCGCCTGCATCAGTAGTCCAGTCAAAGACTAATTTCGAAGGTGATTACTCATTAGAAAGTGAATATTCACTAATTTCTGGTCACAAAAAAAAATTATTTCAAAAATTAGAAACAGATTCATAAAGATGCCTGAAATATAAACACTGAAGTAATGCTAAGTTTAAAGTTTTTCTAAAGTCTAGTTCCTTGCCATTCAGTCTTGCCATACACTAGTGGGATTCAATACGGCCCAAAGGTAACTCAAAATAGATTAAAAAAGTAAATATATAAATATATAAAGGCATATATGAATACATATGATACACATGTATACATTCACACACATGTGCACACAGAAAGAGCAAACTAACAGCATTTAAAAAATCAAACTCACAGGGTCATGCTCAGATATTCTGTAACTCAGAAAGTACTGGTAAGTTTATAAGACTGCCGAACTTACCTTCGAAGGCAGTATATCTTGGGTCAAATTCAATGACACCTTCTGCATTATCATTTTTCATTATTATGATTCGCACAATGGAGATATTTCCTATTTCAGGAGGTTGATCTAACTGAAGATCATTTTCTCGGATGGTAAAATCATACCCTCTTGCAAAGTCATGAAAAAATAAAAAGAAAAGAAAAGAAAATGAGTATATAATTGCTGAGCATGAACTGAAGCGTCCTCTTAGCTCCTATCACTTAGTCCTATTAAGCACTTTAATACCTTGAAAGATTCCCAACACTAAAATACCTTTTTTTTTATGAAATGATGTCTGAAATAGACTTCTGTGCTGTTCTCAATTATTACTGCCTGAATGAAACCAAAACCAATAAAAAGTTATTAAACTTAGGAAATAGGAAGATAATACAACTATCAGGAAATTAGGGGAAAGTTGTAAAATGAACCTCTGGGCTCGGAATGCACTGATAACACATCTGATGGTGACGGGCTGTGGCAGGGGATTCCCACAGATCCTCAGTATGCTCAACGTCAGGCTGAAAGGCTGTCACGCCACTCCTGAAATTTCCAGCTACAAGGAAATATTTCTGTGGACACTGATTACAATCATTGGCTCTAATCTTTAATATAGATGGTGGTTTACTTGGCTAATGACATATTTCTGCTAAGGAAGTCACTTTTCTTGATTGATATGATTCCAATGAAGAAATCTTTTGACTTCCAGAATTTCATATCACTTTAATTCCTAAAGCTAAAAAATGACAGTAAACCATTTTAGTCCTTTCTTCAATTCTCAAATTCTATTTACCTAGTATTTTTATGCTACATAGTTTCAAAAGGTTGAAATCAGGTTACATATAACACAAAATTAGAAAATTGGGAATTAGGGGCACCTGGGTGGCTCAGTTGTTTGGGCAACTGCTTTCGGCTCAGGTCATGATCCTGGAGACCAGGGATCGAATCCCACATCGGGCTCCCTGCTCTGCAGGAAGCCTTCTTCTCCCTCTCTCACTCCCCCTGCTTGTGTTCCCTCTCTGGCTGTGTTTCTCTCTGTCAAATAAATAAAATCTTAAAAAAAAAAAAAAGAAAATGGGAAATTAAAAATATTAAATGATAAGAGAAATGTTGGGATACCCGGGTGCCTCAGTCTGTTAAGAGTCTGCCTTCAGCTCAGGTCATGATCCCACCCAGGGTCCTGAGATCAAGTCCTGCATTGGGCTCCTTGCTCAGCAGGGAGTCTGCTGCACCCTCTGTTGTCTCTTGTGCGCTCTCTCTCTCTCTGACAAATAAATAAATAAAATCTTTAAAAAAAAAAAGGAAATGTTAACAGTTGTCTGATGGATTGTAGCTTAGCTGATTACCTTAATACCAAAGCAGTGAATTTTCTAGCAACTAGGTAATTTCCTTTTTCAAATCAAAGGAAACCTAGAAATTTACCTAGAAGGAAAAACTTGTTTTCTCAGAATTAAGCTTATGTAGGAATTGCTTTCTTTTTTTTTAAAAAAAAAAAAAAGGACAGCACAGAAGGCAAAATCTCCAAGTCCTAATCAATAACACGAATGATATCTTACACTTAATGGGCTAATGACTAAACTTCACTTACTTCATTAAAATAGTCAATGACCCCTCAAATTTTAACACATTTAACATAAGTGCAAATTCATTCTCACTGCCAGTTTTCCTTTCCTTGGGTGGCTGGGAAGATGGCAGACATTCAGGCTGAGTGTGCCTATCAAAAACAGCCAACCATCTTTCAAAATAAGAAAAGGGTCCTGCTTGGAGAATCTGGCAAGGAGACATTCCCGTAATATTACCAAAATATCAGTCTGAGCTTCAGGGTGCCCAAGAAGGCCAGAGAAGGCACCTATATTGACAAGAAATGCCCCTTCACTGGTAATGCCTCCGTCCAAGGGTACATTCTGTCTCGTGCAGTGACCAAGAAGAAGATGCAGAGGACCACCATCACCCACTGAGACTACTTCCACTACATCCAAAAGTACAACTGCTTTGAGAAACGCCACAAGAACATGTCTGTGCACCTGTTCTCCTGCTTCAGGGATTTCCAGACCAATGTCACTGTCACAATAGGTGAATGCTGGACCCTGAGCAAGACTGCAAGTTTCAACATGCTCAAAGCCATGAAGGCCACTGGCCCCAAGAAGCAATTCCAGAAGTTCTGAGAGCAGACATCTGCCCATACTCCTGAAGGAAACACAATTATTTTCCCAGGTTAAAAAAAAAAATTCATTCCAATTGCCAGGAATGGAACCATTTCTGGGAAATTTAAGATTTGAAGAGTAGGGTGCCTGGATGACTCAGGGGGTTAAAGCCTCTGCCTTCGGCTCAGGTCATGATCTCAGGGTCCTGGGATCGAGGCCGCATTGTGCTCTCTGCTCCACAGGGAGCCTGCTTCCTCCTCTCTCTCTGCCTGCCTCTCTGCCTACTTGTAATCTTTCTCTCTGAAATAAATAAATAAAATCTTAAAAAAAAAAAAGATTTGAAGAGTACACAAAACCACAGCATTTTTTCCATGTGGAATTAATATATATTTTACTGAAGTCACTTAGTGAAATACTTTTTTTTAAAAGATTTTATTTATTTGACAGCGAGAAACACAGCCAGAGAGGGAACACAAGCAGGGGGAGCGAGAGAGGGAGAAGCAGACTTCCCACAGAGCAGGGAGCCCGATGTGGAGCTTGATCCTGGGTCTCCAGGATCATGACCCGAGTTGAAGGCAGTTGCTTAACCAACTGAGCCACCCAGGCACCCCAGTGAAATTTTTTAGTTAGAAAAAGCTTTTAAAGCATAGCATTCATGTAACAGATGCAAAACCATTAACAGGAACCAGAAAAATTCTCTTAAGATGTGGGCTTCCTACTTGGCAGGAAGGCTGCTTCTCCCTCTCTCACTCCCGCTGCTTGTGTTCCCTCTCTAGCTATGTTTCTCTCTGTCAAATAAATAAATAAAATCTTAAAAAAAAAAAAAGACTTATATAAATGCAAACATGATTCTAGTTGAGAGTTCTGAGTCATCTGTCAGAGCAGAGGTGCTCCTGGGCTACTCATTCTGTAGGTATTTCAGCAAGCTTCAGGGGTTTCCCACCCATGTGAATCAAGTCTACTCCCACCCAATCAGGGGATAAGACAGCTTCAGTATGGTTAATTCTTGATCTTCAATAAAAATGTGATGCATGGTACAACTGACTATCTTTGATTCATATTTTCCTGCACTTGACAACTCTACCTCATTTCCCCACAGAAGACAATAGGGCCTTCAGAGATACCAAGGAAAGAAATTTCTCACTCAGCTCTCAGGTGTAGAGCTAGAGGAAAGGGAAAGTAAAGTCCATCACACCAGCTGACCTTCGACCTCCATTTTCTTGCCTAATTTTTACAAGCCCATATCATGTTCAATTCTCTGACTACCCAGACTGAATTCTCAAATGAAAACAACATACTTTCAACTTTCAGCAAAAACTGGTATTTTAGAACTTTGCACAATTAACAGTTACTCTGTCATAATTTTCCTGCTATGCCCTGTCCCACTCTTACATAAATCTGAAAAAGAGCAAGTTTAATATTAATTACTATATAACACATTCTCTCTCTCTCTCTCTCTCTTTCTCTCTCTCTCCCTCTCCCTCCCTCCCTCTCTATTTTCTTTTGCCTAATATTCTTTTTTAAAACTTTACCTTCCCCCCCCCAAAAAAAACAAAAAAAAAAACAAAAAAAAAAAAAAAAAAAAAAAAAAAAAAAACAAAAAAAAAAAAACAAAAAAAACTTTACCTTCCCAGGAGTTCCACCTTTGTAATTACTAGAGAAAATTCCTCTGGTCCTTCAGGAAGACCATCATCAAGTATTTCAACGTGTAGACTTTTCACCATCTCCCTCGCTTCAAAGACGAGCTCCCCCGCCGCAGGGATAAAATCCAAGCCTGCCTCTGCTGTCCCACTCACGGTCTCATACCAGAGTCTCACAGGGCCAAATGATCCACCTGAACGGATGACTGTGATGTCCACCTAAGCAAGAAGCAGTTTTTATCTGATTTGGACGTTTACTCTACCAGCTCATACTTAATTTTTACGGTTTCTAACTAAAGATTCTATGTTTACCAGGGTTATGTTTATGTAAACTCTATAAAAGTTTATAAAGTATATGTTAAAATAATGGTGCTAGTAGCAAATTAGTTTTTAACTTTTTAAAGATCACTCACAATCCATCTTGCTACATGAAGTCTTAATATTTAAATTAAAGTTTAAGTCAGCTTTGCCAAAAAAAATAAATAAAAGAGCACTCACAAAATAAAAACCAAACATGATACTTAAGATTTTAAGCATTTTAAACTCTACCCTGTGGGCTTCTTCCAACACTCGAAGTTGCTCCTGTGAAAAGGAGAACTGGCCATAGGGAAAGTCACTGGCCACCACAGTGATGTTGGCAGTGGTGCTGGATGCTTTCAGTATCCCCCCCTCACTGATTCCAGTAAGCTGAAACTCATAGGAGCTCTTCTCCTCGGGAATGTCATCGTTCAAAGCCTACAGGACAAAAAGAGCCATGAACAGTAGGTTCCATAACATTTAAAGAAAAATATCTATCATGTTTCACAACAACAAACTCAGGGATACCAACCACCCCCAACCATCCCACCTACCCCCCCAACACACACACACAAACACATACACACACACACACGCACGCACACACACACCACACCAAGGGGCATAACAGAAACCAATCATATTGATACCTGTATTATTACAACTGCTGCAGACTGTCCATCTTTCATTGTCAGTTCTCCTGACATTTCAGCAAATTCTCCCACAGAAGGGGGGAATATCCTCCAGTACACGGTGACCTCCCCCCAGATTGCTGGGCCACGAATGAGGCTATATTACATACATGTATAATCAGTACATTTCTGTTGAAGTAATCTTTCCTAAATATTTTCTATGTCTTTCAACAATTTTCATTTATTTCAAGAACATTATGCATTATATAGCCTTACTTATCAACTATAAACCAAAAGAAAGTTTTATGATTCCAGGATAGTATCACTGAAAGTACTGAGCGCAGGTAAATTTGCTTGACAATACTGGCAAAACCTACACATTAAAAAAGGAAGGTTTACAGGAATTTAAAAGAAAGTATTTACACACTTCACTTAATATATAAGGTGCAAAACATAAATGGTCAAACAGGTCTCTAAAAAATAGCACTTCCATGCAAGACTATAGGAAAACTACCAGAAAGATAAAATGTTAACTCAAATTCAGTCACTTCACTGAGAGTTGTCCCACTATTCATGAAAAAATTTCTATGAAACAAAATTGCCTATGATAAAACTACTTAGTTATATAGTATACCCTAATTTTAGAACACTTAGAATCATAAAAGGTTTGATCCAGAGGATTTTCAAAGGAATGATTCTGTAACTAAGACACAAGCTTACAGAGATAAAGCAACTCTCTTATTTTACACCATTAGTGACAGAATGGGGCCGAAAGCATCTGCTCTGGTGGCATTAACTCAAGATGTTTTTCTTGTCATGGGTTGTGCAAATTACCCAAGAAACAGTCATGATCTAATGTCAAAAGAGGCCAATACACAACTGCATGATCAATATATTTTTGTTGAAGGAAATCTTCCTAAACATTCTTCATAACTTAACCTCAAGACAAGTCAACATACCGCTTCAATTTTTGCCAACAATTTTTTCTTCTTTTCACAGGATATTACTAATACAAAAAATGACAATGCTTGAGAAATATGTATGTAATGAGAAAAACACACTTATGGCATAAAAATGCTAGGATTTAAATAAAACTTCAAAATCTCCACCTAAGCAAAAAAAATAAATAAATAAATCATGATGCCTTACCTGATGACAGCAGTACCATTATACTTTCCTGAGGGTTCTCCAATAAGGACATGCCTAGATGATGGAGCTATCCCAACTTCTCCTGGTGTTCTCTTTTCTCCCTGAATGATTATTGATGCGCTACCTAAGTTGAAGTTGATACATAACACATATGTAGCAAACACATGTATTCACTTAGTCTGTGCCTGGCAAAATTCTCAACACTTCATATACACAAATCATATGAGTTAATTGCCATGACAGTCATGTAAATTAGGTACTAACATTATTTTCATTTTACCAATGAAATTATTTAAGCATACTGAGGCACTCAAGACATTGAGGCAAATGATTGCTCCAGGCCTTATCTTAACGAAAGGAGGCAGGAGAAAGTGGATAATAATTCCACTATCACTCCCGTGAAAAGGGAGTACTCTTCTACCATTTGCATTAATTTACTTCTGCAGTAACCATTTTGCAGGCAGTTCACTACAATTGGCTATGTGGCAAAAGCAAGAATTCTGGGCCCCTGGGTGGCTCGGTCATCAAGCATCTGCTTTTGGCTCAGGTCATGATCCCGAGGTCCAGGGATCGTGCCCCGCATTGGACTCCCTGCTCTGCAGGAAGCCTGCTTCTCCCTCTCACTCCCCCTGCTTGTGTTCCCTCTCTAGCTATGTTTCTTGCTGTCAAATAAATAAATAAATAAAATCTTAAAAAAAAAAAAAGGCAAGAATTTCTGGGTACTTTTTAATTTTCTGACTCCGTTATTGATTCTTATAAGCATTTATAAAAATGTGTCAAGTATTAATGGTAAGAAAACCATACCAAGTATTGTGAGTATTCATATTATAATTTAGCAGTAACTTGAAGAAAATCATTTCCAGAAGTTCATATTAAGGTTTTATGGAACAAGGGACTGAATTACCATATTCTCACTTTCTTTGGCAATGGATTAATAAAACCAAGAGTGGTTTGTCATGTCAAAGTATGTCACAGTTTGAAATATATTATGAATTTTTTATTAATATATGATTTACTGTGAACCACTGGTATATTCTTATTCTTATATCTAGTTAGTCTGAATGTCATCAATCCTGAAATTTAATGGGGTATTGGTAACTGAGCTAATGTAAGATGTGCTGAAGAATATGGTATCATCATATGATTCCCTCACAATTTTGTTGGAAAGTACTCTAGATAAAAATGCAAAAAAACCAACTACCTTAGTTATGTACAGTGATATTCTTTACAATTTTAACAATCTTTTTGGTCATGGAATTCTGCTTTTTTGGCACAGACTCTCACACAGGATGGAGTCCTTGGTGGAAAAGAAGGACATATAACAGTCCCTAAGCTTTCAAAGTTGCTGGGCCATTTTTTTATGGTTACTATTACATGTAGCACAATGCAACTGCTTTAGAAACCTTAATTCTTTCTCTCCAGATCTAAGAAACAAATTTTCATATGGACCATAGGCAAATGAGAATTACAATGCCTTTTTTTTTGAAATGTCAAAACACTGAAGTAATCACTTTCACATGAAAATAGACATAGTTGGCCAAAAGAGATGTAATATACTAGGTTTTAAAATAATATTTCATTGTAAAAGTAATATGTGACCATTATAAATAACTGTAGAAAATATAAGTATTTAAAATCCACTATCAACATTTCAAGCAAATAATTCCAAACACTTACAACATGTACATGACAAAAATGGGATAACTCCGAAAATGTTATGAAGTCTGCTGTAACACAATGGTTACCCATGTAATTGTTGTTGTTTTTTGTTTGTTTGTTTGTTTTTTGTTGTTTTTTTTTAAAGATTTTATTTATTTATTTGACAGAGAGAAACACAGTGAGAGAGGGAACACAAGCAGGGGGAGTGAGAGAGGGAGAAGCAGGCCCCCCGCCAAGCAGGGAGCCTGACGTGGGGCTCGATCCCAGGTCTCCGGGATCATGACCCGAGCCGAAGGCAGCCGCTTAACCAACTGAGCCACTCAGGCGCCCCGCCCATGTAATTGTTTTTAAGTTTTAATGTAATTAAGGCTTTTCCTGTAATATCCTTTTGAAAACTTACATGATATTCTCTCATATTTAACAGGTCTCCTATTGATGGACCATTTAGGAAGCTTCCATATTTTATTCTATAAACCATCAATACAATAAACATCTCTTTAAAAAAAATCACAGAGCTAAGTATTATGAAATCTCTGACATACGACTTTACTGCTATCAGGTATTAGAATTTTAGTTTTAAAAATTCTTTGGCTGTAGTACAGGTATAAAATGACATCTGTATGTTTTAACAAACATTTTAGGATTTATAAAACCTAACTTTGTAACTATTGATTATTTGGTTGTATTTTTCTGAGAATCTACTTTTTAAGTTCCAAAAATGTGAATTTCTCTTACCTTTCACTGGAGATATTTCTACCTCATCAACTGGTATCAACTGAATGGTGAAATGCTTGTCCTCTTCCAACATGGTATTATGAAGCGTGTGCAGTACAACGGTCTTCTGAAACTCTGTCTACATTAAATGAGAGGAATAATACATTTTCCAGATTGAGCCAAATTTTGGGTGTTCCCATTAGTGGAATAATGTTTATGTCTGTAAGCATTTTTAAAGTGTGTCTGAAGACACATCAGTCCAAAACCTATGTGATACAGCAACGGTGGTCCTAAGGGGAAAATATACAGCCATCCAAACTTACTCAAAAAAACTGAAAAATCCTGAATATACAAACTCGCTTTACACCTTAAAGAACTAGAGCATTAACAACAAATTAAGCCTACTCCATGCATGAGAAAGGAAATAATTAAGATTAGAGCAGAGATCAATGAGTTAGAAATAAGAGATACGTTAGAACACACCAATGACACTAGAAACCTGTTCTCTGAAAGAATTAATAAATTCGATAAACCACTGGCCAGACTAATGCAAAAGAAAACAGAAGTAATAATTCATAATAAAATTATAAATGAAAGGGGAGAGATCATGACTAACACCAAGGAAATAGAAACAATCATCAGAAATTATTATCAACAGCTATATGCCAATAAATTAAACAAGAAGAAATGGATGCATTCCTGGAAACCTACAAACTTCCAAGACGGAAAGACTAGACCAATATCTAGTCATAAGATTGAAGCAGTGATCAAAAACCTCCCAAAAAACCAGAGTCCAGAACCTGACAGAGTCCCTGGGGAATTCTACCAAACATTCAAAGAAGAAATAATACCTATTCTCTTTCAAAGAAAAGAAAAAGAAGGAAAACTCCCAGACTCTTTCTATGAAGCCAGCATTACTGTGATCCCTCAAACCAGGCAAAGACCCCATCAGAAAGGAGAATTTCAGACCAATATTCCTGATGAATATGGATGCCAAGATTCTCAACAAGATCCCTACCTAAGAGGATCCAACAGTACATTAAAAAGATTATCCACTATGACCAGGTGGGATTTATCCCTGGGATGCAAGGGTGGTTCAACATTTGCAAATCAATCAATGTGATAGAACAAATCTATAAGAGAAGAGAGAAGAAACACATGGTCCTCTCAATTGATGCAGAAAAAGCCTCTGACAACATATAGCATCCTTTCCTGATTAAAACTCTTCAAAGTACAAGGACATTGGGAACATTCCTCAACTTCATAAAGGCCACCTATGAAAAATCCACAGCAAATATTCTCAATGTGGAAAAGCTGAGAGCCTTCCCAATGAGATGAGGAACACGACAAGGATGCCCATTCTCTCCTAGCACCTCTCCTAGCTAGGTGGTACCTAGCAACACCAATAAGACAACAAAAAGAAATAAAAGGTATTCAAATTGGCAAAGAAGAAGTCAAACTCTCTCTCTTCACAGATGACATGATACTTTATGTGGAAAACCCAAAAGACTCCATCTGCAAATTACTAAAACTCATATAGCAATTCAGTAATGTGGCAGAATACAAAAGCAATGCACAGAAATCAATTGCTTTATTATACACTAACAATGAAATAGTAGGAAGGGAAATTAAAGAAACAATTCCATTTCCAATAGCACCAAAAACCATAAGATACTTTGGAATAAACCTACCAAAGAGGTAAAGGATCTATACTCAAGGAAATACAGAACACACATGAAAGAAACTGAAGAAGACATAAAAAGATGGAAAAACATTCCATGCTCATGATCAGAAGAATAAACATTGTTAAAAATGTCTATGCTGCCCAGAGCAATCTATACTTTCAATGCCATTCCGATCAAAATACCAGTGGCATTTTTCAAAGTGATGGAACAAACAATCCTAAAAGATGTATGGAACCAGAAAACATCCTGAATTGCTAAGGAAATGTTGAAAAAGAGAAACAAAGCTGGGTTCATCACATTGTCTGATTTCAAGATTTATTACAAGGCTGTGATCACCAAGACAGCATGGTACTGGCAAAAAAAATAAACAGACACACAGACCAATGGAACAAAGTAAAGAGCCCAGATATTGACCCTCAACACTGTGGTCAAATAATTTTCGACAAAGCAGGAAAAACTATCCAATAGAAAAAAAGATAGTCTCTTCAATAAATGGTGCTGGGAAAATGGGACAGCTATGTATTGAAGAATAAAACTAGACCATTCTCTTATACCATATGCAAAGATAAACTCAAAATGGATGGAAGACCTCAATATTAGACAGGAACCAATTAAAATCCTAGAGGAGAACATGGGCAGTAACCTCTTCAACATAGGCCACAGCAACTTCTTTAGAGACACATCTCCAAAGGCAAAGGAAACAAGAGCAAAAAAGAACTTTTGGGACTTCTTCAAAATAAAAAGCTTCTGCACAGTAAAGGAAACAGTCAACAAAACAAAGAGGCAACCTACAGAATGGGAGAAGATATTATCACATGACACTATAGACAAGGGGCTGATATCCAAGATCTATAAAGAACTTCTCAAACTCAACACCCCCAAAATATAGATAATCATGTCAAAATGGGCAGAAGACATGAACAGACACTTCTCAAATGGAGATATACAAATGGCTAGCAGACACATGAAAAAATGTTCATTATAATTAGCTATCAAAGAAATTCAAATCAAAACCATATTGAGATACCACCTTACACCAATTAGAATAGCAAAGATCAACAAGGCAGGAAACAACAAATGCTGGAGAGGATGTGGAGAAAGGGTAACCCTCTTATGCTGCTGGTGGGAATGCAAGTTGGTACAGTCACTTTGGAAAACAGTGTAGAGATACCTCAAAATTTAAAAATAGAGCTACCTTATTACCTAGTAATTGCAATACTAGGTATTTAGCAGATACAGATGTAGTGAAAAGAAGGGCCATATGTACCCCAGTGTTCACAGCAGCAATGTCCACAATAGGCAAACTGTGGAAAGAGCCGAGATGCTCTTCAATAGATGACTGGATAAAGATGTTGTCCATATATGCAATGGAATATTACTCAGCCATCAGAAAGGATGAATACCCAACTTTTGCATCGACATGGATGGGACTGGAGATTATGCTGAGTGAAATAAGTCAAGCAGAGAAATGATCATATTTCTTGTCAATTATCATATGGTTTCACTTACTTGTGGACATAAGGAATAATATGGAGGATATTAGGAGAAGGTAAAGAAAAGTGAATTGGGGGAAATCAGAGGGGGAGATAAACCATGAGAGATTATGGACTCTGAGAAACAAATTCAGGGTTTTAGAGGGGAGAGGAATAGAGGGATGCGTGAGCCTGGTGGTGGTTATTAAGGAGGGCATGCATTGCAAAGAGCACCAGGTGCTATACATCAACAATGAACCTTGGAACACTGCATCAAAAACTAATAATATATTTTATGGTGACTAACATAAGACAATAAAAAAATAATTAAAAAGTTAATAGAGCAAAACTGAAAAAAAGTAAAAAAAATAAAGTGTGTCATTTTTGTACCTTAGACTTATGAGCTGCTTCTAGAACAAATTACTATATAAAAATTAGCTCTGACCATAAATCCCATTTAAATTTTTAATAGGAAAAAAGGGTGGAAATTAATATAACCTCTAAATCATCTAAAATTTGATCACACCCAGTGATTAAATATACACAAGAGTTACAGACAGGGTGGCAATAGGGATGACACACAGATGTCCAGCTTGGTTGACTGGTTTTGTCCTCATTCGGAGAGAAAATGTTGAGAGACGAATAGTTTTCATGGTGAGATGGAGGCACTTTCTGAATTGAACTTGATTTCAGACATCTAGGGGTGTGTGTGTGTGTGTGTGTGTGTGTGTGTGTGTGTGTGTGTGTGTGAGTGATTATCCTCCAAAGTGCATATGATTTAGAAAAAAAAATTACATAGTAAATACCATCATATGACTTCATAAGCAATACTATGGGAAAAAAAAACAAACACAAGTTCAAGTAAAACTACAGGTGTCCTGATGCTGACTATACCTCATCAAAAAGAAGCATCCCATTCAAAGGCCTGAGATCATCCTTAGCTATCTCATCTATGGTCCACTGAAGTCGAACCGCTCCTTTTCCTCCTGGGGACCGGACAACTGTCAATGTCACATATGAATCAGGGTCATCAGACAAAAGAGAGTCATCAACCATTACCTAAAAGAAAGACAATCCAGTTAGGTGGAAAAAAAATGGAGCAGAAAAAACAGTCTTATTTCTATTTACAATGAATTACTTTTCAGTTTAGAACTCTGTTCATGGTACAATCATGTAGCAGGAAAAAAATGTTTCACCAAACCCTATTTCCTTTTTGTCCTAAACACTCTGCTACTTGGCATTTCCTGGGCTCTCTTGTAATTAGGTGGAGCACGTGATTGAATTCTAGCCAAAAGACCATATGGTAAATGGATTATGTTCCTCAGTCTGGCCATCAACTTCCCACAAAACATTCCACATTGAATATTTTCCCATTTGCTGGGTGACTAGTGAGGACCCCAGGACCTAGAGGACAGAACTGGAAAAGGAAAGAGTCTGGTGCCCAAAATGCCAATTGGAGAAGAGGTGTCCATAAGACCCTATGAGGAACACAGGCATAGGACTTTTTTTTTTTTTTAAACTAACATATAATGTATTATTTGCTTCAGGGGTACAGGTCTGTGAATCATCAGTCTCACACAATTCACAGCACTCACCATAGCACAGACCCTCCCCAATGTATATAACCCAGCCACCCTATCCCTCCCCCCGGCCCCCTAGCAACCCTCAGTTTGCTTTCTGAGATTAAGTCTCTTATGATTTGTCCCCCTCCTGATTCCATCTTGCTTCACTTTTTCACTCCCTACCTTCCACGACCCCCCGCCCTGCCTCTCAAATTCCTTATATCAGAGATATGATAATTGTCTTTCTCTGGTTGACTTATTTCACTCAGCATAATACCCTCTAGTTTCATACACATCGTTGCAAATGGCAGGATTTTGTGGGGTTTTTAATGGATGCATAGTATTCCATTGTGTGTGTGTGTATGTGTGTGTGTGTGTGTGTGTGTGTGTATATACATATATATGTATATATACACATCTTCTTTATCCATTCATTTGTTTATTGACATCTATGTTCCTTTTATAGTTTGTGGACATTGTTGCTATAAACACTGGGGTACACATGCCCCTTTGGATCACTACATTTGTATCTTTAGGTTAAGTATCCAGTAGTGTGATTGCTGGATCATAGGGTAGCTCTATTTTCAACTTTTTGAGGACCCTCCACACTGTTTTCCAGAGTGGCTACACCAGCTTGCATCCCACCAACAATGTAGGAGGGTTCCCCTTTCTCCACATCCTCGCCAATGTTGGGCTGGCTGAGAGACAGGGTGCCCAAAATGGCGGACATCACAGACTGGGTCAAGATGGCTGATCTTCCCGCCAAAGCAGCCATGGCCACCACGTCATCTACAGTAAATCGAAACCTAGCCAGGAAACCGAAACTTTCCATACGGGACTTTCCAGCCAGGGACTACCCACCTTCATCTGGACTTTCTCCACCCCCAGCCAATCACCTACGGACATGATGTTCCCTTGCCTTATATGGAAGAAACCTACCCAAATCCAGACCCGGAACCAATAAGGCTTAAAAGCCCCTGCACTCCCCAACCCGGGTGCAACTTCCCCGACTCTCCTCTCCTGAGTCGCGAAACCTTGCCCAAAGGTGCTTGCAATAAAGCTCACTCTTTGGACGCTGTTTGCCTTTGTAGTCTCCATTCTACTCCCGATGAAAAACCTTACAGCCAACATCTTTCATTTCCTGATTTGTTAATTTTTGCCATTCTGACTGGTGTGAGGTAATATCTCATTG
The DNA here is from genome assembly GCA_004023965.1 of Spilogale gracilis. NCBI lineage: Eukaryota > Metazoa > Chordata > Mammalia > Carnivora > Mephitidae > Spilogale > Spilogale gracilis. The sequence goes on from PITA01001367.1 coordinate 155,182, forward strand.
TGGTTTTGATTTAGGTATAGGACTCTTACATGAAGAAGAAATAAATCCTTATTATGGTAAGGAAGTAGGATTTAGGAGTTCTTAGTTAATGGTAGCCAGGCTCCCCACATAATACAGATCAAAAGTGCCCTCCTAATTATCTGCAGTGGGCCAATTTTAGTAAGTACAGATTTAAAAGAGGTTTTATTAACCTGACATAGAGACGGAAGTTCAATACATTGATTTATTCTTATCACTTATTTTTTACACAAGATCCTTATTAAGAGACTTGGTTCAACTTAATTGCATATATTGACTCTGTGGAGCAAAGTACAAACTGAGCCTATAATGTTCACCTGTTATGTAAATATAAAAATATAACACAATGCTTTCCATTTTTAAGACAGATAATTAAATATCTAATAAAAGCTGTTGGTGTTTTGTTTTTTTTCCATGAGATTTTGTACTGGTGCCAAAAGCAGAGATTTGGAACCAACTAATACTTATTGAGCTGCGATTATGTCCATTCTGACATACACTCTCTCATTTAAGTCTCATGAAAACTCTAAGACTCTGGGGGCTAGAGCTATGCACATATTTGGAGAAGAGGAGCCTCCTCTGTGCTTCCAATGTTCTGACTCCATACCCAGTCTGATCATACCCCTCCTCAGAGAAGAGAAAAAGTAAATAAGCAAACAAAGTGAGAAAGGAGATATCCACTATAAACTCATGATCCATAGGTAAGTCCTTACTTTTTGCTTCTACAAATATTTGCACTGAGGTGTCACAAGCAAATTTCTTGAGCCTCTGCAAGGGTCAGTACTTTGGTATACTTACCATATTGCCCTTGGGAGCAGCTTATTCATTTGACAGATTTATACTAACAATCCTTCTTCAATATCCTTCAGTTCTAAATCTAATGTTTCATCAGATAATACTGTAAACTGTTCATTGTATGCACAGTACTGTGTATCTCAGATACATGTTAAAAGATAAATTCTGTGTTATCAAGAGCCTTTGGCAGGAAGAAACACAGACTATCAAGAAGGAGCTTCAAAGGGCTGAGCAACAAGCTGCTCCTAACACTACAATGATTAAAAATAGCAACAGATGGGGTGCCTGGGTGGCTCAGTTGGTTAAGCGACTGCCTTCGGCTCAGGTCATGATCCTGGAGACCTGGGATCGAGCCCCGCATCAGGCTGCCTGCTCGGTGGGAAGCCTGCTTCTCCCTCTCTCACTCCCCTTGCTTGTGTTCCCTCTCTCACTGTGTTTCTCTCTGTCAAATAAATAAATAAAACCTTAAAAAAAAATAGCAACAGAAACCTAAGTGAAAAACCCAGTTGTGCTTTACATATAGCAACTCATTTCCTCTTCACAAGGTTTATGAGAAATAACACAGGTTCTCTCTTACTTGGACACTGCAAGACAAACTAGACATCTGAAGTTATTACAAGAAGGTTTCACTTCCCAGAACAAGAGTACACTTATGTTGATGACAGTAGCTCAGATAAAATGAATAAACAAAAATTATTAATGAATAGCAATGTTAACTCTTCATTTTCCTTGACAGTGAGGGAAGTTTGTAAACACACAGACTAATGCCTGAGTCCAGAAGCATGTCCAAGTTAAAAACAATGACATTATCTTAAGGTTTTCCCATTGAAGATTTCACCAAAACCCTGAACATTTTACCTAACCTCAGAAGCTAACAGAGACACGTTATAAAAAGTTAGTTACATATTTATATGCATCAAAATACTTCTTTTCACATATATAAAGAAAAAAAGCATTGTTGGAAATACAACAAAATATTAATGATATCCATATCTCAGGTAAATAATATTATGAATATTTTTTACTCTCTTCTTTATACTATAGTTTTATGTTTTCCAGACTTTCCATTTTGCTGAGCAAACATTCACAGCCACTCTCTTGTGAATCTACCACTCCTTACAAATACTTCTGCTTATTCCTTCCCCAAGAAAGCCTCACTAGGTTATAGCAGAAGTGTGTCCTGTTGCTCTTACGGTTCCCATTCTCTGATGAAATTGAAATGTCAATAATCAAGTCATTAGGCAATTATTACTGTTTATTTAAATCCTGGGATGCCCAGCCCTAATGGGCAAGCTGTAGGTCTAGCCTTGTATCCACAGAACAATAAAGACAATGAGAATTAGAGCAAACTGTTTATTATATAAAATGATCTATGATGAATTACTGATTACCTGTAAATGATCAAATAAAGAGAATGGTTGTGTATATTAGAAGCCTGAAAACACCAACAGCTTTTATTAGATATTTAATTGCCTGTCTTAAAAATGGAAATTATCTCTACATATTTATGAATATTTCATCTTGGAATTTCCTTTGAAAAAGTCTTAAAATTATGAAATAAAATCATCATGTATAATTATGATATAGTTTTAACCATTCATTTTATATTTAATATGTAGAGGTCATTTGGTACTATCCAATAAATCTGGCTGTGTAAATGACTGGTTAAGCTTTTTTTCTTCCTCTGCACTTAAAATGGTAATAATAATAGGCTTCCCTCTTGCAAGTCTTGGAAGGAGACCACCAGTGGGAAATAAGAGAGAAGAATGGAGAAATACAAAACTTGAGCTGGGATGACTGTGGTATTTTGTTCAGTGTAAGTCAAGAGAGTACCAGAAGGGTGGGCAAAATAATTCCACCCCCCCCCTTGCTCCCAGCTAAATGCATCCTAGGGTATAACACTTCGATCCATGACAGAATCTTGCCTTGTGACCAGGATAGGGGTCTGGCAGCAAGACAGGCTGAGAACAGAACATATGGACAAAGGCAGATTTTGGTCTATGTTACCCAATTAAAAGAATTTGTTCCCCCCTTGTAATTGCCTGATGTAAGAGTACTCATTACTGTCAAACACAGATGAGAGAACTGGCCCTTAATTCAATAGCCAACTCTAAGAACCCTTGAGCACAGAAGTGTAAGCGAGGGGTAACAGTTTTTTTAAAAAATGAAAGACATCTTTCTTCTAAAAATTACAAAAAAAATTAGTCTAGGGGAAGGCACCCTCCCACCCATACATGTAACTTACAGTCTTTTCTTCAAATCCAAATACTCCAAATGGAGAATCATTCTGTGGAATAACAACAGTTAGCACAACATCATCACCAAGCCTGCCACCTCCGGTCACCCTGATTAAGGAAATATTGAACGTCTCCATGAGTTCAAGTTCAGCATCATCAATTATGGTAATTTCTATCATTGCAGTAACCTACAAAAGAAAGAAGGAAGAAGGGAAAAAGGGAGGGAGAGAAAGAAGAAGAAGGGAGGGAGGATAAGAGGCAAGGAAGATATAATGTAACAGCAATTTTTGATCATACATAAATAAACTTGTAGTTGATAGAAACATAGTACAAAAAAGTATTTTTTGCCTGTTATGTTTATATTATTTTTAAAGTTATATAGAGTATTTTGAAGTCAGAAATTTATAGTCTATCAATTTCAAGATAAAGGACATAACCTATGTAGTAAAATACAGTGTTATTTATATATACAAAACCCAGTGAAGCCTGATTCTTGAACAAAAATACTTAAAATGACATACAGGCTATAATAACCATGCACAAACATGAACTGTAGAAATTACTATTGTCTTTGGCAGTTGGAATAAATCCCTTTGGTTTCGAAGATCACTCTTAAAATGTAAAAGAAAGGTAGGAAGAAAACTTACATCTGTTGTTCATAAATGTTTATGATTAAAATGTCATTCATTTGTTAAACATTTTCATAACTTATCAATAAGTAAAACCTGACCCAGCTTTGATTTCACAGTTGATCATAAAAACATTCCAGTTGTGGGTTGCCTGGGTGGCCCAGTCAGTTGAGTGTCTGGCTCAGGTCATGATCTCAGTGTTCTGGGATCGAGGCCTGCATCAGGCTCCCTGCTGACTGTGAAGTCAGCTTTTCTCCCTCTTCCTCTGCCCCACCCCTGCTCGTGTTCACTATCACATATGCACTCTCGCTCACTCTCTCTCTCTCAATTATATAAATAAGTCTTTTAAAAAAATTCCACTTGTATTTCCACATTTAAAACCTTTTCTATATCTCAGGGGGAAATTCCAGTATGTTGACAAAACTGTTTACCAGAAAAAGAAGTTTTTCTACCTAAATTTACCTAAAACCTTTAATAACAGAGCAAAGTAAGAAATCTGGATTTACACTCAGAGGCAGAAACTTGAACAAAATCAAATGTTGAAATGGAAGCTATTAAAATGTCTGCACCTCTAGTCTATACTGTAAATAAAAAGAACATCTCCCCCTAGAGAATGTTAACTTTTTGATGTTAACAAATCATCAAGCATTTTGATGATCTTAAGACACTGTTAAGTAATAGGACTTTAACCTCATATATAAAATAAAATGCTGGTAATATAAGTAAAGGTGGAGGGCTATTTCAATGAAAAATCAATGATTTTATTTCTAGTTTGAGTATAAAAATCTGTGTTTTCCCCTCCTTTTAGTAGGAAATGTTTTAAAGTCATTGTTAAAAACTCATGATTTCAAATATTAACAACATAGACCATTAATGTGTAGGAAAGTCTAGATCTGTATGTTTATTTTTCAGCAGTAACTAATAAGTTGATGCATACTGTACAATGTGTCTTGGCAAAATCAGACTTTGCGTGGGTGGATACTGCCATTTGAGGCTATTAACATTCCCAGGGGGTTGTTCACATGCTTTTTTCATTGATTAAAAATGTTATGAAAACTTTTATACTTACTTATTATAAAATGCCCAGCTTGCAACACTTATAACTCTTAGAGAATACTTAGAGAACTCTTAGAGAATATAAAATATTGTTTTTCAATTTTTCCTCTAATTATTTTGTCTCTTTTCTATCATTTTAAAAAGTCTTGTTTTTATTGTAACAAGAAATTTTGGATATTAAAAGTAATGAATATGCATACTTTTAATGTAAACCTGAAGCAAATAAATATCTATACTGATAAGCATTAAGAAATAAACAGATAGGGACGCCTAAGTGGCTCAGTCAGTTAAGCATCTGCCTTCAGCTCAGGTCATGATCCCAGGGTCCTACGATTAAGTCCCACATCAGACTCTTTGCTCAGTGGGGAGCCTGTTTCTCCATCTGCCTCCACCTCCTGCTTGTGCTCTCTCTCTGTCTTAAATAACTAAAATATTTTTTTAAAGAAAATAGAATAAATTAACCTAAAATTCAGGAATAGTGAAGTTGATCAGGCACCTTTTAAAACACATTCTTAGGCATTTCTAGGTCATTTATTATCCTCCTTTAACTTCTGCTTAATATAGAATCAGATGGGGGAGTTCAGGATTCTTGCCTCTTTGTGTTCTCTTCCTATGCCCATTAATAAATTATAACACGTTAACTAATAGCAATTCTGTTTGGCTTGATATACAAAGTATAACACATTTAGCAATCACTAATGCACATTCATTTGGTGGATATCTATGAAATGTTTGACGTATAACCAAAATTTGCTGATATGTTCATGATTAACATACTTGTTTATCTGCAAATTCAAGAATCCCATGAGATGGCTCAAAGTCTTCCAGGCCAGCAGTGTCCACGGCTGCTTTCCAATAAACACTGACTGCCCCAAAGCTTCCAGCCAGCCGGACTACAGGGACCTGAAGGGCATTCTGGGGCGGAGGCTCCTCATAGGCAGTAATAACTCCACCAGCATCCTTTAAGTAAAGAATAAGTTAAAACACCAGACAAAATTAACTTCTTAGATGTCATTATTTTCTAAATTTATTATTTCTTCTATTTCACTCTTCAAACTAGAAACCAATAATCAGATATAAATATGCATAATAGGTATCCAGAATTCTTATATATATATATATATATTTTTTTTTTTAAGATTTTATTTATTTGACAGAGAGAAACACAGCTGAGAGAGGGAACACAAGCAGGGGGAATGAGAGAGGGAGAAGCAGGCTTCCCGCCGAGCAGGGAGCCCAATGTGGGACTCGATCCCGGGGTCTCCGGGATCATGACCTGAGCCGAAGGCAGTCGCTTAACCAACTGAGCCACCCAGGTGTCCCAGAATTCTTATATTTTTAAGAAGTTTTTAAATTTATTTATTCATTTAAGTCATCTCTACACCCAACATCTCACGACCTTGAGATCAAGAGTCGCATGCTCTTCTAACTGAAACGGACAGACCTATAGAACACTTGGGTTTAAATGTAATGAAGGGCGCCTGGATGGCTCAGTTGGTTAAGCAACTGCCCTCAGCTCAGGTCATGATCCTGGAGATCCGGGATCAAGCCCCACATCAGGTTGCCTGCTCGGCGGGAAGCCTGCTTCTCACTCTCTTACTCCCCCTGCTTGTGTTCCCTCTCTGGCTGTGTTTCTCTCTGTCAAATAAATATTAAAAAAAAAAAAAAAGAATTAAATATAATGAAATAAACTTGCTAATCCTTTGGTCTAACATAAAGATAACTAAGAATCAGTCTATAAGAGAAATTTTAAGACAGGTATTTAATAAATATCTAGATGCAAAGCCAATTATTTTGTGGAAAATATATGACATGGGCCAAATCAGCAGGTAGAAGCTTCTGTATTACTATAAATACATTAAAGTTTATCTCACTCTGGTAACATGAAACTTAAAAATTCCTCTGGGATCATCATTTTCTTCAATCATTATCTCAACTATTTCTATCCCAGGCCGCCGCACACTTGGCTGTCCCGCGGAGAAGTCAGAATTCACCAGGTACACATCAGTGATGTTGACAATAAGTCCTTCCTCCAACTCAGGAACATTATCCTGGGGTGGGGGTGGGGGGAGAACAGGAGACAGATTATGTTCTATTTTTGAAAATACACTGAATTTACCTTGGAAACTTGATATTTTTCAATGAGAAATAAATGATGGCCCACAGGAATGGGTAGCTCTTTTACACATACAAAAAAGATTCCTTTTTATATTTTAATACATTCCCACTGATAACTTCAGACTCTTAGGGGATATTCAAGTTTATCAGTGAGTTTTCAATTGATGCCTAATATCATTAGCAAGTAAAATATATTTTAAAACTCCATCACACAATTTTGACCATATCCTATCCAATATGTTTTATGTATATAATACCCCCCCGAAATTTAGGAGAAATGATAAGTGCTACATAGATCTTAAAAGTGAAAACTTTAGACTTAAAAATCTAGATACTATCTTATATTTTAATTAACTTTTTAAAAACTGTTACTTTATTTCTGGATAGGTAATAAAAGATTTCAAAGGGTAAAAAGAATACACAGTGAACAGGAAAAGAAATTTCTATTTTGTCCCATCTCTCATGTCTTTTCCAGAATATCCTTTCCAGAAGCCACTATTAACCACTCTCATTAATACTGCTATTAGTAGCACTAATGTTACTATGCAACATTATCTTTATCTAATAATATGTTTATTTTTAATATTGTTATATATACTATAGTAATATATATATGATATTTGGTTATTATGCAATACTATAAACAGCACTATTAACTACTCTCAGTTTCTCCTAAATCATCACAGGTATATACTTTTCTCCTTAAATACATGAGAGAGCACTAAAACCAGACCTAAACCCTCTGAAGAACAATCTTCATTTGAGTAATTGCATCATGACATGAAAATACTGCCCTATCAAACCAACAATAAAAATAATCAGATTAATTTGGGCATTTTATTCATTCACTCATTAGTTTAAAACTAACCAACCAGCAAAATAGTGGATCAGTTAAATCCCAATTCAAGGCTTCAAAGGTCATTCAAACAGTATTCCAGAGTATTCACAATTTTACATTGAAAAGTAGACTTTTCAAAGATTTTTATCTTTAAAAGCATCACATTTTTCTTTTTTTAATCATATTTTTATCTTTAAGAGCATTTCCTTTATTTTACATCATATTCATTGCAGCCTAAACTTACTGGCAAAATGGCAACTTTGATATAAGTTTCTTTCATATTTTCTTTCATCATTATTATTGTTTCTTGTAGTACATAATCTTCATTCTCAGTAGCTTGATTATCGATGTGCAACAAGAAATTGGGTTTAGCTATCAAACGAATGGCAATGGCCCCAAATAGTCCTTTATTTCGAACAATTGGTAACTGAAGAACGGTGATGTTCTCTGTGAGAAAGATATGCTTCAAGTAAACAAGATTTCCTATTTGTAGTTGATACCATTCCAAGCACTTCAGGTGAAATATTCTGCACTATCCTAATGTATACTCCCCCTGCCCCCTGTAAGGAGTATTTTGTGCTTTTGTCCTCCTTGTCCCCAAATTTGTGATGACAATCGTAGTACACTACACTACAACCCAGTTCTAAATCCTCACTTCAGGTTCTCTAATGCACTCTCCTACTTTGCATATAACATGAGCTTTAACAAAAAATGCTGAAAATCTTAGGAAAGTACTTATGTGCAGATTGACAGCCAATTACAAATGCTAAGAAGATTTTGAAAATGAAAAATTATGGGGCACCTGGATGGTTCTGTAGGTTAAGCATCTGACTCTGGGTTTCAGCTCAGGTCAGGATCTCATGGTCAGGAAGGAGATCAAGCCCCCCCATCTGGCTCAGCACTCAACACCAGAGTCTGCTTGTCCCTCCACACTCTCTTTCTCTCTCAAATAAATACATAAAATGTTTTAAAAAAATGAAAACTTAAACACACAAAGTCATCATTTAATAACTTAATCATTAGAAGAAGAGTAATTTTGTTCTTATAGTAAAGTGTCTGTCATAAGGATCAAAGGATTTCAGAGCTTCAATTTTTTTATTTCATTTCTTAGATTTTTAAAATTAAATTTGCTGTATAAATGGACAAAAAAATGCTTGTCAATCTTCCCCACTGGTCTGTGAGGTTCTAATAACCTGAGACTGTGTCTTTGTTTCCAGAAAACACAGCACAATTTGTGGCACTTACTAGGTGCTTCAAAATGTTTGTCAAATGAATAAATGAAATTTTAAATCTACTGCTTTTGTTCCCATCTGGACATATAAAGTCCCAGGTACATAATTATATGTCCTTTTTTCCATCAACTATTTAACTGAAAGGTCTGTGAAAGATGTCCATGTTACTGTCTGAAAATTTTAGAGGTTTCACATTGCATATTTTAAGCAAATACATATATGTTCAAATATATTTGTTCAAATAAGTTGAATGGCCTTTATCTACAAAGATCTATTAATCCTACAGCTGATATGAATAGTTATTTAGGCAAAGATCTCAGCACTAAGCTTAAAGGAAATAGAGATGGATTACTTACACTTCACAGAAAAATTATTCTAATTACAGCTTTGGGCTTAACAATTAATACCCTGAGTACCAAATGCATCTCACTGTGTTGTTTATTGTTCCCTATAATTGTTGAAAATCTACATAGAGGAATCTGAGAAGGGAAAGAGAACAGATAAATAAACAATGAAGAAGGGAAAGTAAAATAAAAACTGTCACCCTTTACTGCAATGACTTATTAAAATAATATTTCTATTATGACAGTAACGCCTCAAAAGAATACAAAGCATTTCTTATAGCACTACTGCTGAGTGATTACATGATCATAAAATTTAATAAACAAACAAAAAGTAAAAAAGGATTAACGCCTCAAAAGAATACAAGCATTTCTTATAGCACTACTGCTGAGTGATTACATGATTATAAAATTTAATAAACAAAAAGTAAAAAGGATTGAGTATGATCTGTCAAACTAAAAAAATAAATATATAAAAGGGATTTATATTCCTAGTAAACATTACAATTAAATTACCCAATAAAATTTACCAGAACCTGAAAGATATTTAACAACACTTACCTTCAGGCTCTGCGACTCTAATGAAGAGAAACTCAGAGTGCCAACCCACCAAGCCATGAGGTGAGTCATTGGGCAGAGTTGTTATCACAGATTTGTTTCTTCTCTGATCAATGGTAGCACCTTTTGATGGGTCCTCTACCCCTTCTGTGGTAATCCGAATGAGTGCTATGCTCACAGTCTCTGATAACTCTGGTACATCATCAGCAAGAACAGTCAGAGTGATGGTAGACAGTGCCTGGCCTTCAGAAAATGAAATCTAAAATTTTAAAGAAACAAGATTTTATTTATCTTGTAATTATCACTGAGCAATAAGAGCACCAAAAGATTAAATTTTCTTTCAATACTGACAACTTAAATAACAAAGAGGGATTGAAGCAACACAATATAATTCTACAAATCAATTAACTGTTTTTCATATTAAAAATGGAAGATTGTTAGGAAAAAAGAAAAAAAGTAATCCATTACAGAAACTTAAGCTGATAAAACATGTAGCCAAATTGTCACATCCTAAAGACTACATTCTATTAAAATACAGACTACATAGTCTCTCTGGGAGTCTAAGTCCTAATACAAAAATCTATAAATATAAAAGAAGGTGGCATACTAATTCAAACATTTTTCTCTACAAAAATTTTGCCAGGATTGCTATTTCCTTTGATTAAATGCTGAACAGATGTATAACTTAATAATGAATCAACCAAAATAGAGGTAGAGAGAGAAAGATAAAAAGAGATACAAATCAAAGCTTCTCTCTCCTCCCATTGTGCCTCTATTGTCTAGAGTAAAATCCACATTTGCTGAAAGGCATCTGAAATCCTTTCTGACAGGGCTTGCATCTGCTCCTTGAAGTCATTTCCAATCCCTCTCTGCCTTATACTTTATTCTCTAGCAACCTGACTACAAAGTACAATCATTCAAACTAGCATTCCAGGTCCATTTTGTTGACACTCATTTCTCCACCTAAAGAAGGCACTTGAGGATATCAAGAGCTTTATAAATAAAATCAGGGGTCAGAAAACTACTACTCTTTGGCCAACCCTTTCATTGAGTTTTACTGGAATATGGTTAAGTTCATTTGATTACATTCTCTCCAACACTTTATTGTGCTACAAAGGCGAAGTTGAGTGTCTAGGAAAGAGCCATAATAGCACACAAGTCTGAAATATTTACTTACTGGCCCTTTACAGAAAAAGTTTACTGACTCTTGAATAAAATAATTAATTTTTCCAAATACAGTCTATACTTAAGATACTATTATGCATTTAAATGGAAATCATTTTAATCATGTTTATATAAGAAATATTAATTGGGAAAATATAATTCAGAACCTGATAGATACAACTTATATATAGTTTTGGTAACTTCTGTAAAGTAAACATTGAAAGTGATAAAATTTGCCATAACAGTCTTAAGACACTGAAGCTCTAATCTCCTTTCAAATGATACAGAAACCTAGAAATGGTGGACTATAGCATTCACCTGTCTTTTTTTGAGATAATTCAACAAGAGCTCTTTTAAAGGAACTCTTCAGAGAAGCATTTTGGGAAAATACATGGATAAATCTATGAAACCCAAGACAAGTGTAGAAGATCATCCAATTCGAAACTAAAGGTTCTTTTAAACTTTCCCTTTGTATGTCATTTACTTCTCTGACCCAATCTGATTCCTTTCTTCAACCTGTGTCCCAATTTTATACTATCTTCCAATAGTAGAGAAAGTGATCCTCTGCCCAGATCCCTTCTTGGGACTGATGTACCCACCCCTCAGCTGGTGGGAATAACAGCTTTTGTTTCTCACTGGGAACTGCCTTCAGCTGCAGTACACTTTCCCTTAAGGTTATGCCATACTTAGAAGGCAGTGTGAGGTCCAGGATGGCTAGGATGGGGATGCAAAATCTCATCCTCCTTTCTCCAACTGGAAACAATGCCAAAGAACCAGCTCAGCTCCAGAACGTCCTTAGAGACTCCACCCCAGGCACAACTACCCAGGAATCAACTTCCCCCTCTGCACATTCCTACCTTCCTTGTTTCATTATAGGTGGGTCCCCCCAGGAATCCATCCACAACTCTCGATCTCAGAGTCCCATCTACAGGAAACTCAACTTATATCACTCAACAATTCTGATCTGCTTTTTCATATGTATGACTATACTACACAGATTTGTTCCTTATTTACTGCTTCCATTTTACCCAAATCTTAAAACTACATTTCTATTTCTAGTTTGATTGGTTTTATCTTTCTGACAATGTAAATACATCCCTAATTTGGCCAACTGATGTACTGAACCTAAAAGGGGATTTTTTTTTTACAGATAACTTTGGAATTATAGGGAAAAAGAACAATAATCACAACATTAAAACTAACCTTAAATTGATTCCCTCTCTATGGTGATTAGTAGGAATCCAGTGCTGACCTGGTTAAATTCAAACACTTCATCCATAAGGCAGGGTTTGGTCCCATGCATCAATAGTAACCAAAATTTAAAAGTGACTCTCCTATAATTTTATAAATTACATACCACTCCTGAGGTAGGAAATATGTCACTAATACTTCCGTCAGCTTCCCACACTATGGTTATATGACCATATGTTCCTTTTAAGCGTTCAACATTCAAGGTTACAAGGCTATCTTGTTCCATCTCTTCTACTTGCTTATATAATGAATTCTGAAAAACACAAAGGAAGTCACAAGGGATTAGGTGAAATTACCTAAGTAGACTTTTATTTCATGCTGTTGTGCATGTGCAAACTTCACAGTACTAAGTAACATGATACAACGTGAAAACAACACTATACAAGTGAAAAACATAATTTTAAAAAAAGCAGTATATCATGACTACAATTTTAATTTGAAAATACACTTTTGAGGGCTGCCTGGGTGGCTTAGTCATTAAGTGTCTGTCTGCATTCGGCTCAGGACATGATCCCAAGGTCCTGGGATGGAGCCCCACATCGGGCTCCCTGCTCAGCGGCAAGCCTGCTTCTCCCTTTCTCACTGCCCCCTGCTTATGTTCCCTCTCTAGCTATGTTTCTCTCTGTCAAATAAATAAATAAAATCTTTAAAGAGAGAGAGAGAAAAAATACACATTTGAATAACCAATTTTTTTAAAGATTTTATTCACTTATTTGACAGAGAGAGAAAGAGATTAAGAGAGGACAAAAAAGGGGGAGTAGCAGAGGAGGAGGGAGAAGCAGGTTCTCTGCTGAGTAGGGAGCCCAACCCAGGGCTCAATCCCAGGACCCCGGGATTATTACCTGAGCCAAAGGCAGATGCTTAACTGAGTAAAGCACCCAGGCACCCCATGTTTGAATTTAAACTAAAAGACTAAGTTAAAGTAAATGAAAATGTTAATCATTATAGGATTATTTTTACTTTGTCTTCATGTCTTTGTAATTTTCAAATTTCTTCAATGAACATCTTATTTTCACATTCAGAAAGCATACATTTTTTTGGAAAGCATTACACATTAGTATGTAATGGCTGTAGAAATGAAAGGACATAGAGTCAGGGATGTGGAAAGTCTTCCTCTGTAATAACTTATGGCAACCCCTCTAGGTCTTGTTTCCTACTTGTAAAGTAAGTTTTTGTCTACATGGCCTCTAGAGTCCCACTCAAAGGTAAAAAGACATCAAGAGAACATGGGCACTCTTTCTGATCACTTACAAATGTCTCTTATCCTTAAATTCATATCCTCTGAAATGTTCTGCAAGCTGTGCAGTTTCCATTCATGGTGTTTCATCCTTAGCTCCTCATGTTTACAACTAGTTTTCTGGCCAGAAATATCCTCTGCCCCTCTTCTCACCTAGACTCCATTGCCTCTTTCCTCTGTTCCAGATTGATTTCCACCACCGTGTGACTGGAACTCCTCTAACACTTGCAGCATCTCTTGAGAGCCGCTGAATGAAACTTTGCTCAAAATTAATGCTCCAAAGAATCCCTTCTTACAATACCCCTACTTTATCTATAAGCAATAAAGACAGAATATGGAGTATAAAGATTTTTAAAAATCTTCCCAGTAATAGTTTTCTTTTTCTTGTCTTTTTACTGTGGTACTCTGAAAAGAAATTCCTTCCTGAATTTCTTATAGCTTCTAAAATCTTTTTAGGAATTTGAATAGATTAACGTATCCTATGGCAGTGTTTTACATTGCATTTTAACATATTGTTACAAATGTTACATAGTGATAAAATATTGCTCAAAGCACTCAAATGTTCCTACAGAAAATATCTTGATTTAAAAATATGCATATGGGGCACCTGGCTGGCTCTGTCGGTAGAGCATGCGACTCAACCTTGGGGTTTGAGTCTAGTCTCAATTCTATGGCCAGAATGGTTCTCTTAAAATGTGAATCAGATCAAGTTGCTCTTCCAATGCAATCCTTTGCCTCTGCGGCAGACTTCATGATGATACTCAGGCACTCATGCAGGTGTGAGTTCACACAGTAGCCTCCCTGCTAGCCTTTCAAGGCCAGCTCTGAAGTTGGCCCTTGCCTGGTGTCTAGGAAGTAGGGTCTCGGGAGGATTCCCACTGTTCCCAGAACTCACACTGGCTCCCTGTGCCTGAACTGCTTGCACAATGTGATTTATATCAAACACCTATTTTCACTCTGGAAGTCTGGAATTTTGGCATGTAATAGGCTGCGAGTGCCTCCATCGTCAGTCCACAGTTAAGACCCCAAGCACTGAGTCTCTAAGGAGCTTCACTCGTTGGCAACACCTCTCACGTATTGTCACAATTCAAAATGCTGGGGGAATTAAGTCTATGCTGTGTGGTTCCCCTGGGAGAGAGCTCTTAGAAACTTGCCCACGGTTTCCTCCACATCTCTATCCCACATGCCTTTTCCCTTGATGATTTTGCTTTGTATCCCCTTCACTGTAATAAATCATAGTATGAGTATGATGAAACCTTGAGTCCTTTGGGTCCTCTTAATAAGTCATAAACCTGTGGGTGCAGCTGGGGAAGCCCGAAACAGAGTGCTGGCCCTTCACCTCTTGGGCCTCAGCTGTCCCTCCTACACTGACTTCACCTACATTGGCCTCGTTGCTGCACCAGATCGGTGAGGCCTCACTTCAGGGCCTTTCCTCTTAGTGATGGTTCCCCCTGCCTGAATGTTCTTCCCCTCTCTCCTCCAGGCCTTCACCCTCAGGTCACTTCCTCAGTACTGTCCTCCATGATAGCCTATGTTTTACTTATTATACCCAACCTACACACACACACACACACACACACACACACACACACACACACCACAATCTCCACCTGTCCTCCCTGCCTAACGTTCCTCCAGGGCACTTCTTACCATCACACAGAGTACAGATGTCTTGCACATCTTTGGCTACTGTCTGTTTCCCTTTCCTTTCTCCACAATTTAGGACAATGAGGATAGAGATTTTTTTACTATTTTATTAATATATCTCTAGCATCTGAAACAGAATCTGGTACACAGTAGGTGTCTGTCAAATAACTGCTACATGAATGAATAAATGAATGAACAGGTGAATGAGTGGGTCTTTTTAGTTCTGGTCCATAAGACCTAGGAAGAGTTTTCCAGAGGATTTTGAGTGCCACATTTCTTTCTCCCCAATGAGACATAAATAAGAAAGCAGTGGCCCTAACAATAACATCAGCTTTCAAACAACTAAAGGAAGAATGAACTTCATGTTGGCAAAGTGGAGAAATGGAAAGAATCATCATGACACAATAAAGTATCCACCCAACCCCAAAGCCCATCTTCTCTGTGGACATGGTTTTGATGTTTAAGCCACTTTTAGTTGAGTTTTCCTTATGTGCAGAATATTTCAGATAACAATGCATGACAGCTGCAGTTTTCTTAACTCTAGTTAAGAAATCAAGATAGAGTTGGCAAATAGGGCTAAATGGCATAATATAGATAAACATCCTTTGATTATGGGAAAAGGAATATGAAGTCTGAGCATGGAAGCTGACCTGGTAAGAACTGCATAGTTCTCTTTCCTCAGGAGAAAGTACCTCCATGTGTACAATGCAGGTATAGCTAAAAACATAACCCCTCACATTCTCTCCTTCTCCTTCAATACACAAAGGACAGTAATATATTTGTAGGGGATGAATGTGACAAAGCATAGTATATAATCTATTTGGAATCTGCTTCATCATTACCCCTTGAGATAAGGCCAGTAGTGGAGCCAAACTCCAGGACTAAGGTCAACTGGTAACATTTCAATTTCAATTCTGTAAGAGGAATCAGTACAATAAAAAATGTTTAGGACAAGTTAAATCAGAGATTTTAGTGTGTAGGAATATAAATTATAAGACATCAGTAAAGTTCACCATAAAGCACAGAGGGGGGAGTGAAATGGGGAAAGAGAAAGGAGGAAGGCTAAAGATACTCAAAGTAGGACTGAGTGCTGACAACATCTGATTTATAAATATGATGAATAGGGGTGGTTGGTGGCTCAGATGGTTAAATGTCTGACTTTTGATTTCAGCTCAGGTCATGATCTCAGGGTCAAGAGATTAAATCTGCATCGGACTCTGTTCTTGGCATGGAGTCTGCTTGAGATTCTCTCTCCTCCTCCTCCCTCTCTCTCTCTGCCCTTCCCTCCACTCCCATACTCTCCCTCCCTCCCTCTAAATAAAGAAATAAAATAAAATTTCTAAGATAAATAAATAAATACAGTGAATAAATCAGTTTGACTTCAAAGTGGGGGACCTTTACCTGAGCAAATCCAACGATTCCATAGGCATCATCATTAGACAGAATAGTTATTTTTACATAACCATTAATACCAATCTCTGCTCCTCCTTTGGGATTTTTAAGCTGAACTCTAAAGGATTCCTCTTCCTCTGGAACTGAATCATCAAGGATGTTTACCGCTATTACAGCTTCTCTATCACCAGGTTCAAATATCAGTTCACCTGAACTAGCATAAGAAGTACATCAAATAAGTCAGCTGCAACAAATATCAGGTATATACTTATATAAACCTATAAAACTCTCAGAACATCAATACTACACATTAGAAAAATCATGTTTCATATATAAAATTATAATACAAAATGTTCATAATAGTAATGAACTTCATAAAATAGATATAAGAACTATGGAATATAACCAAATTTCTAGATTATAAAGAACTTTTATATTTTGTATATTTCCAGTCACTAAATAAACACTTAGAATTAGGTGCCATATAAAACTATGGTGAGCATAAAGAAATTTCGTAGAAAATGTTGAACCTACCTAGGAATAAAGTCAGACTGGCTCGAGATGTAGGCCAGCTCATACATGTGTGAGTGGACAGCTCCCACTAGAACAATTAAACTCTTGCTTGAATTAAAAGACTTTACTGTAACAGAAGCTGCATCACGAGCAGAAGGGGCTTCCAGAATAAAAGAGAATCGATTCAGCTCTGAATTCCAGCAGTAAAGAGCAGACATAGCTTGGCCAATAAGAAGGATGTGGACTGTGGAAAGGAAAGAAAAGGAAACTACAGTGAAATGCGAATGTCACTGTAAATACCCCGTCATGGTACCAAAGCAAAACTTTTCTACACTCAAAGTTTTATTTTGATTTCTAGATTAACTAAATATGACCTGATTTTTGAAAACTGAAATATTATTTGAAATGACTGAATGTATACAGTAATTTTTTAAATGCTATGGAGTGACCAAACCAGCCTTACAACAGACCCACAATCCACTTAATAAATAAGAAGCCACTGGATATTAAAGACCAAATGGACTGTGGACTCTTATTCATTTCATTTTTTATTTGTTAGAAACCATGGCAGGATATTTTTAAAAGTGAAAAATATACATAATCCCACAACTAAATGTTTCATTTTTATATTTTCCATTCCTGTCACCAACCGTAAGAATTCACGATGAGCATAGTATAAACAGACTAAATACAAAAAAGGTTCTTAATTAAAAAGCTAAATCTTATATTTATATGGCACTTCTTAGGTGTTGCTACAAAGCATGCAAATTTACAATTTTAATGCATAATCTATAGAGTTGATCTTTAAAATATACTTAAATTCTCTACAGTGACTCTTTTATTTTTCAACATTAATTAGAGAAAGTTATTATTTCTTTTCATTTAATAAATTATTTTTTCTTTTTTTTTAAGTAGGCTCCACACCCAGTATGGAACCCCATGCAGGGCTTGAACTCACAACCCTGAGATCAAGCCCTGAGCTGAGATCAAGAGTTGGACACTTAACCGACTGAGCCACACAGGTGCCCCTTCACTTTAGAAATTCTTAAAGGTGGTAATTGGGCCAAAGGATCTGAACAAATCTTTGATCTCAGAGTATATGCTGCCAATGCTTTTTGAAATGTTGGTAGGAAAAGGCACTCTTAATGATTCAACACAATGGCAAATATTAGCAAATATGGAGGGGAAAGGAGCTTAGTACATTGTATGGGAGGGGAAATTTTAAGTCAGGAAGTTTACTACATTGTATATGCCACTAAGCAATCTTTGGACTTAAAACTAAGGAGCAGCGTGGAAAACTAACCAGAAGCATCCACAAATTCCAGTACCTGGGGCACCTGGGTGGCTCAGAGGGTTAAGCCTCTGCCTTCAGCTCAGATCATGATCTCAGGGTCCTGGGATGGAGTCCCACATTGGGCTCTCTGCTCAAAAGGGAGCCTGCTTCCCCCTCTTTCTCTGCCTGCCTCTCTGCCTATTTGTGATCTCTCTCTCTCTGTCAAATAAATAAATAAAATCTTAAAAAAAATTTCAGTACTTGAAGAAACACATCAGAACATAAAGATATCATCTAAGATGGGTTTTGTTATCAAAACAGCACACAGAACTGGAAAAGAAAATTTTAGCCTCTAAGGTTACAATGGGAGATCCATATTCCTACTCTTAAATATCAAGAATTATTCTTTATGATAATTTATGGTAATTTTTAAGTACTATTGCATAGCAGGTTAATAAATGTTACATAAAAGGTAAAAATTAAGAAAATGTTTTAAGAGACTTGCTTTTTAAAAATGATCATATATTTTTCTTTTTTTTTTTTTTTTTAAGATTTTATTTATTTATTTGACAGAGAGAAACACAGCTAGAGAGGGAACACAAGCAGAGGGACTGAGAGAGGGAGAAGCAGGCTTTCCGCGGGGCAGGGAGCCTGATGTGCAGCTCAATCCTCGGACTCCGGGATCATGACCTGAGCCGAAGGCAGTCGCTTAACCAACTGAGCCACCCAGGCACCCCAGATCATATATTTTTCATGAAGATCTGTAAAATTGAAGATACTCAGTAAAGAGTAAATTCTTCAGATGGATCTCAACATCTCCTAAGTTTAAATGATTCTATAGTCTCAATCAATCAATCAATCTACAGGCTCAACCAAAATCATAAAGTGTTCTGAGCATCACTAATTAAGTATCTTAATCCTCAGAGATATACCCTATTCATTTCCTCCCAATCTAGTAAGTATGAGAAGGCAGCAAATAGATAACTAGACATTCAGAGTAGGAAATGTACGGAGTTCAAATCTGCATTTTTGTATGCAGAGTGTTTTCTCAGAAAATAGCCATTTGTACTGTTCAAGATCAGAACTGGGCCAGGAGTTTATAAGGAAAAAAACCCTTAAGTCTCTCCTCTGGGGAACAGAATGTTAACTGTTACTGATTATAGAATTTCCTTCCAGTTAGCAAAACTATAAACATACAAAGTATCCTAACTGGCTGAAATTATTTAAGGACTGAGTGAACACAGAAAACTCCCAGGACAGAGTGCTAGAGTGAGCATTCCTAGCACTTAAGAGATCTGGGAGAAGACACAAGTAACACACAAGACAGCCAGAGCATGGGAAGTAGTGTCCTCAGGATAGGGCGGGATTCCAGTGCAAGGAGATGAGGGGCATTCTGAGAAAAGTTCCAGAGTATAAGTGTTCTGGGGGACACTGTGGAAGGGTTTGGAGAGTTGGAGGGGAGAGAGTTGAGTCCCTAGACTAGGAGAGTTGGAGGGGAGAGAGTTGAGTCCCTAGACTAGAAATCAGGGCTAGTTGTGGTCCAGAGCATACAGACCAGATGGGATGAGTCACTTTCTCCCAAGGGGGCCTGAGCTTCTTATGGTGACTACACAGGGATAAAGAGAGTGATGAGTTCCTCCAAATGATTTCCACAAATGACAATTTTCAAAGGTGAGTTTTGGTGAAGCGGATAGTGTTGGGATAAGAAGGAGAGGGGTGAAGGTAAGTGTCTTTCCAGCAGAATTATTAAATGGCTCTTCCTTACAGAAGCTTTCTGGGCATCCCTTAGACCTTGGTCAAGTTTTCTCCAATTTGTGGTAGTAGGGCACTTTATCCTCTGATAGCGGTTATCTGTTTGTAGTTAGAAACTTATCTGTGTTATTATACATCATGTTTCCCTTCCTATTGCATGTTAAAACTTCTTCAAAGCAGGGGGTATAGAAGAATTTGTTTACCCTTATTTCCTCAGGGCCTACCACTATGTCTGGTACCTAAGTGGCATTTTAAAAATCTATTAAATAATGAAGGAGAGATGGAAGAAGGGAGAGGTAAGTTTATATGTCCTTGCAGCCTTTGTCATATTCATTCTTCTGTTTCCATTTAAAGTATTCAGTTTCTACCCAATAATCTCTGTCAAGTCTTTAAGCAGAATAAATATGTAATCCTCACAGTCATGGCTCCAATCTAATATTTGACATATTCAAAATAAGAAAGTCCTTGAATATTATTTAATGCATAATTTCAGCTTTCAGAGGATCTATAATAAGCCATTCTAAATAATTACTTATAATCTTTTCATACTTCTACAACCTCAAGTCACAGAAACAAAAGAAATAAAAAGACCTCACAATGGGTCCCTTAACAAGTCTCTGGCAGAATTTTTCATAAATTCTTTTTGAAAGTGTGCCTATTCTATTTCTTTAAAAATCTTTAAAGAGAATTCTATAACTTCAATTAACAGCCCATTCAGGCAGCACTTGTCATCCTTAAAAACATTCATTAGGAAACTATTTTGAATCATAATAAGTGACTCAAGGAGATATAGTTAGTCCACTTGAAAGCGTGAGGTACAGGAAAAGCAAAAATAAGAAAGTCACAAAATTAAAGGACAAGCAGACACAAACCAAACAAATACACAATAAGAGATACATAACTTATGTAGTAAATCAATTGTTGAGTGAATGCTAAGATAGCCACAGAACTGTATTTCCCAAGATAACATCACAGCTTCTGTCAGAGGCTGACAAATAAAGAGAAGTTATTTACGAAGAGATGTTCAGAACAGAGACAGACACAGGATGCTAACAGCAGAGCGAACCTGGAGTGGAGGGCAGACAATGATGTAACAGGCCAGATGCACAGAGACCAGGGTTTGGGAGAATGTGGTGTGGATACAGGGCTGAGGAGGGGTAGGGCACATGGAAACAAAGCACAAGGAGATAGAGAACCATAAAAAGTGAGAGATAAGTAAGATTTGATGCCTGGTCAGCAGTGGAAATGACTGCAGGAGATAGTGCCTAAGGATTACGGTGCCTGATACAGAAAACTGCAGCCAGGAACCTAGGAGAGAAACAAGAATAGACTCCTGCATTGGCGCAAAGTCCTCTACTCCTCACAATATTATTTACTTTATAGATTTTAGCTTTTATGACTTCAATTACCTGAATGCATCAATGTCTCCAAAATCTAAACTTTTAACCGATTTCTTCAGTACCACATCTCTAACTACCTGCAGAGGCTTCTATATCGACTCTTGCCTGGGCAGTTGCAAACTATTGCATCCAGCATATGCTATATACCAAAGTGGAGTTATAAGACATGCCTTTGATCATCACTTGCCTTTGAAATGCCTTCAAGGATTTCTCTACCCAAGTAATGCTCAGAGGATCGCCCCCGAACCTCTAGCAATCACCTAGCCACTTTAGGAGGGGCTGTGAAGTCAAAACTACTTTTGTAGTAATACTAAGATGTTATTTGTCTACATCATTCTCATTCTTTTATGAACATATGTGGGATTTTCTAGAGGCCATATGACCAAAAATACTACAGTAAGTAATTACAGATTACAGATGCAGACATGAGAATCTGGATGTTGTCTACTAAGCCAGACATTAGAGAAATTCACAAAAACAATTCATACCACCCTTCTTACAAAAGTTTTGTTTTGGAAAATATATTTTTTTAAATAAAATACACTATTTTAATTCACATGTAATGAGTTCACTGCTATCATTCTCGAATGAATTAATAAGTATCTTTAAAATTTCTCTTTGTTAATACAATAAATATCAGTAGATAGAATCCCCATGAAATCCTTAAATTTTTAAGAACATGAGAAGTTTCTAAGGCAAAAATATTTGGGAACCACTGAACCAGCCAAATGCAGATCAAATCCTGAGCCTGATATTCCAGACCTTCTTATACAGAAGTTAGTGTATATTTCCAACCTTACCACCACAACATTCTGAGTCAAAACCTCTGTCCCCACCACTCTAGTCTGCTCTATGTGCCGGTAATGTCATATATATTTCTACCTTTCTCTTTTGCTCACACCTTCCCTCCACCCCAACATTTCCCACCAGCCTACCCAGGCCTAGCTCAAGCTCCCCTCTAACACCTCTTACCCACTTCAATTCTATCATTCACAGAACAAATAGAACTGGAATTTATCTTGAATTACTGTCTTAATATTTTTCTTGCTTCTCCAACCAGACATTAAACCTCTGAAGGCAAGGAATTCTTCATAACTTTAAACAATGGCTTACATATAATGTCTAATCAATAAAAGCTGCTGTTTAATTCATACAAAATTGTTATGTCTCAATTTAAAAGCAGGACTTTGATCCATCCACTTGGTCTGACTGCTAGCTTCCTCTGCGTACCTCAAACAGGAGGCATGGTGACTCATGAGCATGCCCAGGCACTGTTCCCCTCTGCTCCGGGAGGCAGCCCCACAGGTTCACCATGCCAATGGCTGCTGCCTTCTGAGCTTTGTTACCATGGGCCCACCCACCTGACTTTTCACCAACTCTGAAGCGGTCCTGTGGCATCCAGACAACATTCACCCCTTGGTTTCTCACTAACAGACTTTGTTTTGGAAATCACTGTGAACAAAATTATTGCTTATGTTTCTGATGTGTGGGCTAAAGTGCAGAAAACCAAGAAAGGATCATACTGGAAGGATGGGAGAGTGAACAAGGACTGCAGAGTTCTTACAGTCATTTTCTGACTTTTAAAAAATACTTCAATGCAGATACCTGTTAACCTCTTATACTTTCATATTTAAAACATATTACTATATGTAACGTCACTCTTCATTTTTCTCTAGACAAAAGAAATACATTACCTTACTACATCCTTCACTAATATTTTCTGTCATATATTAGTTATTCTGATCCTTCTCAAGCATATATAATCATTTTAAAAGTATTAGTCTTTTTGAATTTCTAGAATTTCCAGAGATATTTCTGTTAAGATCTTGATTTTACATCCTTATTAAAATATCTACTGTCTGGCATATGATACTACCTCCAAATCAATATGATTAAAATTATTCTGGCTTTCCACATTTCATTTCAGGTTAGTTAGCAGTTTAAAAACCCTTACCTATTCCTGAAGCTGGTGTAAAGGAGTGGATCCTATTAACAGTAGCAAAATCCAGGGACTGAAAATATCTGAAAGAGGACTGTCCTGTCTCCCAGATGAAAATATCAATTGAATTCTGATTTCCTACAATAAATGGAATAAAAGTCAAATCTGAAGGCAAAAGTTACAGGGGGAAAAAAATGACCAAAATGCAGGAAAAAAATAATAAAAAATATCAAGCTTAATTTTTAAAAAAATTAGTAGGATATTCCCCCAAATTCATTTAGTTAAGCAAAAATACAACTTAGCAGGAAAACACTTCAAAAGTCTTCTCACATTTACCACACGGTATACATACATGGCTGGCCACTGGCCACTGATTCATCATCTGATATTAAAGAAAGAACAGTGACCCATGTTCTATTTTTTTAGGAATGTTGAAATTTTACCTACACAAGTTCCACTAAGCAGAAAAAAAGCATATTTGTATTCAGAGAATATTTTCAAATAGTCTTATTAAAAGTTGCTGGGAAAAAAAAAAAGAAAAAAAAAAAAAGTTGCTGGGCACTAAGTATTATTACTATAATTTACCCATGGTTCCCCAAGTATAGTCACAAAAAATGTCACTGTTTACACTTTGGATATAAGATCTTCAGATTTTTTTTCACAGATCCTTCCATTTTACATGTCCATTCCAAATTTTATTTTAATAAAACTCTAAAGCAGTAGTTCAACATCTAAAAATTATACACATTATCACTTAAAATGTGGAGTTTTTTTTCTAAAATCTACTTGCAGCTGACAGTCAATACACTATCCATCAAGAAATGGATTAGCAAAAAATTATTCCAAGAGCTACATGTTTTCATACAGAACATATTACATGAACACTAGATAATTTTGACAACTATGTATGCATTACAAACACTATTATTTTCTCACCTAGAAAGACAGTTTTGGCAAAAATTAAATAAATATCATCGCCCAAAGTCAAGGCCTCAACTTGTGTTGTCCCACTGATTGGCACTTCTTGAAAGTTAATAAACTCGCTACCAGACCATCTGAATAAAAGGGAATTTGGCCTGGTATTAATCTGGGAAATGGCTAAGAACACAGAGCCTCCTCTGGTGAACAAGGCTATGCTCAGCACACCTCGAACAGGGAGTGTCTGATGTAACGTGAAGCTTCCTCCGTTCCATCTGAAGACCTGTGGGAAATGTTCAGATACAAACCCTTCATGACTAGGCATTTAGCACTCATGTGAATTTAAACAATATCATATATTCACTCCCCTAGTCCCCTTTATTTAGTTAGGAAGATACTTTCATAAATGAGAAAATATCAAAACTGATGCTCTCTCATTGCTCCCTCCTTTTTAAATCTGTGTGTGTGTGTGTGTGTGCACGTGTGTGCATGCTTCACACATAGAAATAAGTAAAAAAGAAATTATGTGAATTTAAATCAATTTCAAATATAAATATGGGTAAGGGTGGGCCACAGCAAGAGAAAGGGAAAGCCAAAATCAGGAGAGAAGTCATGTAAATATGAAAAATTCAGATCTGGATTAAGAAACTTTCTGATGCTATATCATTCCTTACCCACTGTTTAAGCAATAGAATATAAAAAGAAACACCAAAACTCTTTAGTCCTGAAGGTGGCAATGTACACAAGGTTTTAAGGTGAATGTTCATATATTTAAAATTAAAAGAAAATCCTGAATCCACCTGATTTCTTATACAATCTGGTCAACTGGACAAAGAATTTTATTTATTCAGTCAACAACTGGGAGCCTATGTGTGTGAGCCTGGCATTTTGCCAGGAGTTATGGATAGAGTGGTCTCTCCCCTTATGGATCTTACTGACAGGAAAAGACAAATGATAAACATATCAATGAGTAAATAAATGTATAATTATTCAATTGAGACAAGTGCTGAAGATAACAATTGGGATATGATAGAGAATTATATGTGTTACTAGGGAAATAAAGTTATGAAGAACAATATGACAAAGTTTCTAAGGCAGAAAATATTTGTCTTAGGCTGAATAAAGACCAGTCAACTAGAAACAAGCTGACTATCCTGAAGGAATGAAGACACTAAGACTGGAGAGGTAAGGTCATGAGGTATCTTTTGTTAGGATGACCATATAATGTATCATGGGGATCCTTTACAGAGCAAAAGGGACAATATGTACAATTACATCAGGACAACAGATATAATCCACTCGTGAGCTGGGTAGATAAAGAACTAAGGTTATGTTACTTACAGTCCAGAATAAATAAAATTTGTTCTATGTATAATTGGAAATCATTAAATAGTTTTAAAATGAGGAATAACATGAATAATTAATATTTTTAAAACACTACTCCAGCTCTGTGATGGAGAATAGATGTGAGGAGTCAAGGAAGAAGGTCAGAGACCAGTTAGGCAGCAACTCCAACAGGGTGGGAGAGAAACGATGGGAGCTGGACTTGGGAAAGAGAAGTAGAGGTAGAAATATCTGTATTCAAAACATTACCGGCAGATACCATCAAAAACAGTAATAAATTAGATGTGAATGAATAAAAATGATATTTGTCTTGTGCAATTGCATTTAGGAGTTTGCCATTTCCTGAGATGAAAGCAAACACTGCAACAAGTTTCACAAAGAAAATCAAAGTTCAGTTCAATATATGTTAAATCTTAGATGGTTAAAATATATGTATGTAGAGATGCCAATAGAAAGTTAGACATGTCTAGAAATTAGAGAAAAGGCTACCTAGACAAGTGGAAGACAGCCTACAGCTGATATCTAAAGACAGAGAAATGACAGAAGTACCCAGAGTGAGTGAAAAGAAATTTGAGCTAACACTAAATCTGGAAAACTCCAAGACATCTGAGTTCAGGAAAAGGAAAAGGAAGTGGCAGTGGAGACTGAGAAAGGCGGCACACAAGACAGGAGGAGAATGTGTGGTAGCATAGAAATGAAGAGAGGAAGTGGATGAAATTTGAGGAGGAAGTGACTGTAACATGCTAACAGGTAGCAGTCTAAGACAAGGACAGAAAAACATCTAGTGAATTTCAACCCAGCAGTTGTCAGTGACCGTGAGGTAAGACAAAGCAGATAGACAATTCCTTCAAGGTGTTCTACCACAGAGGGGAGAAAAGGAAAAAAACCAAAGAGTAGAAGGGGGTGAGATGAGGAGAGAAATTCCTTGTGGAGCACAGAGATACTGCATTTACGTGGACTGTAATAATCTGATAGAGATGCTAGTGATGCCAGATACAGAGCGAGTAGTGAAACCTGATGGCTGGAGGACCCTGGATTTTACAGAAGGAAAGCTTCCTCCATAACAGGACGGAGAAATAAAACTATGTTTGCAAGAAGGTTTCTGAATTTGATCTTGACAAGATGACTAAGCTTCCTTTCTGGAGCTTAGTCAATAAACTTATTAGTGAAAATGAGGAGATGATAAGCAGGTACGGGAGGCTGAGTAAGAAAATTCTCAAATAAGCATTATTAGAATTATGAGGTGTAGTTTACTTGAGAAATGTGGAATTTCTGGGGTGATATTGAGTGCCCATTTGGCAATGTTAGTCAAGAATCTTTAGTTATACCTTCTGTCCAGTTATGTGATTTTTCTCTGTAATGTTTTCCAACACCATTAAATTCTAACTAAATGTTCATGCTTACTACACTTGCTCTGGCTCTTGAAGACAATATCTACAATTCTATTGTTTAAAAATTAACTGTGACTAATTAACATCTACATTCTACTTTACCACAATCAAATTATGCATGTTTTTTATATTGAACTTACAGACTACATCTTTGATGAGTTTCAAATATACTATTTTTTTTAAATTCACTTTAAAATAATCAAACCTGAGTTAATTCGGAATCAGCTCTTTGACTTGCGACAATTAAATAATCTTGGTTGTCTGAACTAAAATATTTTACTTGAGAACTTTCTGAAATAATGATTGTTTGTACCTGCAAGGAAGACAAAACCATGGGAATAAATATTTAAATGAGGACCTTACTAGGAAAGTCTCTAAATACTGTAATAGTATGAGTTAGTATTTGAAGTCCAAAACTTGAAAAATCATTCTGGGCACTAGGTATGCATTCATAGGTATCATTTTAAGACAAACAAAAATATCCCTGGATTAAGACACTCTGCTAAAATGTGTATCAACTTTCAAAAAAACCTTTTTCACATTAATATAGAACATATATTATCTTCCATTGAGATCAATCTAACAAATCTGATTTTTCCTTTAAATAAAAGCAATCTACAAAAAGAAATGAAGATTTTTTTTTTACCAAGAATAATTGGAATCCAGATGTGAATGTATACACACTATTAAGAGAAGGCTTTTTGTCACTTCCTTCTTCATGAGTAATCACAAAGTAAGGGGAAAGACCAATATTAAAGGCTTCACAAGTTTTAGGATTTTCTATATTTAAATCCTAGGAAATAAGAAGAACAGTAATTCATGAGACATCCAAAATTCATGTGTACATTTTATTTTATATACTACAAAATGACTGATATTTACCTCAAGTGGAAAAAAAATCCCTTGCCATCGATAAATAGTAGAAGACAATTTTCTTAACATTATACCATATATTGAATTTTCCAAAGTAAAGAAACACCAACCAAAAGCTGATGCATCCAAAAAACTCTGAAGTGTGGAAAACACAGCATCCGTTCCCCCTGAAATATGTAAAACATGATTTGTTAATGTATAATCCCTTCAAAACTTTATATTGTTTAAACAGTGAGACCAGTGAGTTTGTTATCAGAAATAAAGATCCCTCTATGATGTGTGTGGTCAATGAAATTATAAACTAGAGAGCTTAAAAATAACTAAAAATACTAATTTAAAAAAATATTAAAACTGTATTTTAAACCCCTGTAGATTTTTCCAAAGTGTATTTAAAGTACTAAATGTGGAAGGTCTGGGTGGCTCAGTCAGTTAAGCCTCTGCCTTTAACTCAGGAAATGATCCTAGGGTCCTAGGATCAAGTCCTGCATTGGGCTCCTTGGTTGGCAGTGAGCCTGCTTCTCCCTTTCCCTCTCCCTCCTGCTTGTTGTGCTCTCTCTCTCTCTTTCTGACAAATAAATAAAATATTTTCTAAAAATAAATAATAAATAAAATATTCAATGTATATTTAAAGGGATACATGCTCAAAATGATTTTTATTAACTTCATAAAGATAATGAAAATATAATTGAGAAATGTTTAAAACTATAGCTTTATAGAAACATGCTAAATGTTGGGTTTTAAAAACTTACCTTATTAATTTGAAACTATGCCCAGCCAATGATTCCTCACTTTACACATTACATAATTAAGAAGATCACTCACTTTACAGGTTATATATTTAAGAATGCCAAAACAGACTCACCTGCTTTCAATGGCTGTCAAGTTCTTAATCAACATGCCATCAGAGGTACTTGTCCTAAAATTCTATGCTACATACCTGGTTGGTTCAGTCGTTAAGCGGCTGCTTTTGGCTCAGGTCATGATCCCAGAGTCCTGGGATTGAACCCTATATTGATCTCCCTGCTCAGCAGAAAGCCTGTGTCTCCCTCTCTCTCACTCCCCCTGCTTGTGTTCCCTCTCTAGCTGTGTTTCTCTCTGTCAAATAAATAGATGAAATCTTTAAAAAAAAAAAAAAAAGTGCTACATTTAAACAGAAAAAAACAAAAAATTCCTATCTCATGAATTTTTGTTGAAGATTTTATTTATTTATTTGACACAGAGAGGGATCACAAGTAGGCAGAGAGGCAGAGAGAGAGGAGGAAGCAGGCTCCCTGCTCAGCAGAGAGCCTCGATTCCAGGACCCTGAGATCATGACCTGAGCCGAAGGCAGAGGCTTAACCCACTGAGCCCCCCAGGCACCCAGAATAATTTTTTTTAAAAGCTAGTCTATATTTTGTTATACCAATTTCCCAAAGAAAGTTCTTTTAAAACTTTAGCTACTGGTATGAACAGCAAGAACAAATGTCAAAGTTGAAATCTAGGTCCCTTATAAATAAAGTATTGATTATTTTCAGATTACTAGTTCAAGCAATCATGTCAATGCCTCATATGTTCTATCCTTTAGTGATTTCCTTTCTTAGAAAATCAGTATTTTTCATTACTATTTGTCATCTTTTAAAGGTATACCATACTTTCTACATTGAGTCTGAATGTTTGACATTAAGGTCCTGACCATCTGGCCAAATGTTTCCACACCATAATTTAAAAAGATGGTAAATGAAAAATGAACAATGCTGACATTAAAGAATTTCCAACATATACTTCCACAAGTACTTCCAAAAACTGCATACATTCAGATCCCAAACAATAATGAGATAACTCTGAAATAGAAATTATAATCTTTCTTTTTTGAATCCCACCCCCTCTTGCCTTTTAGACAGTCATACTGCTACTAACTATCCCTTCGTGTTCTGAATATTCGATCTCTCTCTACTTCCATCAACATGTAAATATGCTTAGGTCTCTCCAAACTAAACAAATGAAAAACTCCCTTGAATCCTACACCACATCACCACCTTTGTTCAGTCCTACCTTCTCAAACCTCTTGAAACAGTTGCATAGATTGGAGGGCTCCATTCAAAATGTTACTCTATGCTCTATACAAGCAGCTCTTGCTATTTTATTCCTTCTCCATTGCTAATTATAATGTATATTTTTTGGTTCTCATCTTACTGGGCTTCTACACCAACAACTGACACAGTTACCACTCCTCTTCTTTTTTAAATACTCTTGTGCTGTTGGCTACAATCCCACATTCCCCCAGGTTTCTCACCAGGTCTTCTCCATCTCCTTTGCTACATCCTCCTCCTCTCTTTAGTAACTCAGTTTGAGCTTACTCAGCTCAGTCTGGGCCCTCTTCCCTTCTCTACCTACAGTCCCTCTTTCCAGGTTTTTAGATCAATTTCCATGACTTTAAATACAATATACATGCCAAAGATTTCCAAATTTATCTCCTGTAACAGAAACTTTCCCTTGGGTCTGGAAAAACTTTTTCTCAAAAGTAACTCAAATTCAGAATGTGTTAAATCACATATATTTTACTCCCCCTCACCAAAGGAACACCTAGTCCTCATTCAGTATTCTCTTTCTTACTGAAGAGTATGACTTTCCATCTAATCACAGAAGCTAGAAATCGAGGAATCATCTCTGGAATCTCCTTCATAACCAATGGATAGATGATAATCCTAGGTAGCAGCTCGGCTAACATTTTGTTTGCCTCCCTTTTCTATGCCAACTTTGCATGGCACCAAAAATGATATCTTTGAACTACAAATGTGATCATACCACCCCACAAATAAATGTGGCAGCCCTCTTGCTGGCCTAAATCACAATAACCCTAGAATAAAGACTGACATGCATAATATATTCTTGAAGCTCTCAAATTATTGAGTCTTACTCAGCTCTCCAAACTCGACAGTCCCCTTACTTCTAATCCCATGTCCACTCATCAGTTCTTTGGGTATATGTTCTTTCATGCCTCTAGACTCATGCACCTGAATAACTTCTCACTTTCCCTCCATGTCCCTCCAACTGCAGAATCAGTCTCTACTCACCAATTGGTTCCTAGTTCAAACACAGACACCCCTGGGAAGCATTCCTTATGTTCTCACAACACTTAGAATTACTTTGTAAAAACATTTATTCTGATTTTTTAAAAAGCTTTTATTTATTTATTTGGTAGAGAGAGAGAGCATAAGCAAGGGGAGCAGTGGGCAGAGGGAGAAGCAGGCTCCCAGGACCCTGGGATCATGACCTAAGCCGAAGGCAGATGCTTAACCAACTGAACCATTTGGAGCCCCCATTTATTCTAATTTTAAACTACACAATAGTTTTAACTTATTTGGTTTATTTCTGTCTCCTCCTATATTCTAAGCACCATGAGATCAATGTCATGCCTGGCACATGACAGGCTCTCAATAAATATAAGTGGCTGTGATAAAAGAATTAGATATCTGTTCTCCATTTTCAACAGATCCATAAGATCCAATTCATGGGGTGGGTGGGACATGTACATCTGATACGTGCACTCTTTCTTGGTTACAGAATTTTGTTCTTACAAGAAACCAAACGTACTCATGCCAAAGGCTGTTTCAGATATTGTCTCCCATTCCACACTCACAGCTAAATCAATGCCATTAGTGCGTGACACGTTTAAATATACAGTCCTGCTGGCTTCTTCAATGTCTATAGACGTGGCTCTAAAAAAAAAAAGGATTGCAGAAAGCAGAAAAAGAAGATAATTTCTACATATTAAATATAAATAGCACACTGCTAGCATGTATTTAATATACTTTTACATTTACATAAGCCATGAAAAGATCCATCCACAAACTTCACACAGCAGGAAAATTAAATTCTACAGATCAAAATATTCATTTACAAGGATTAAAAAAGCACTTCATATTATATATTCTAAAAAATAAATAAAGCTTTGTATATAAATAAAGCTTTGTATATTTGTATATACTTCTCATATAAACTAAAATCATATTATGAAGAAAAAAATGAATCCAGAAATTCTTAGCTTATCTAAAACTAGATCTATTGGAGTATTTTTAAGAAACAACAACAACAAAAATATGTGGTCGCTTCCAGAGGATTTTCAAACTACGATCTTGTTAATATGCTTAAAGAGTCATTCATTGGGTTTGAACAGCTAAATATTTTTATATTATTTCCTGCTTTTTACTATTAGTGAAAACACAGAATTGTGCAAGCCTTTATCTGAAAGTGTGAATTCTGAGGAAATAAGAATTCTAATAATATCATTGTGCAGGACATGATTAGGTTTTTGATGCTCCCTGTTACAAGAGGGCATAACGCCTCTTGGATCTATCTGCCAGAGCTCATTTTAAAAGTCTCCTTTAAAATAGTCAGAGATCAATTTCCCTCTCCATTTTCTTTATGTCAAAAGACATTTCCTCCCTAGCTTCAGAAGTAACAATTTCCTCATGAATGAACTGTACCTATTTGCAACTGCAGAGATACTGAATAACCCCAGAGGGGCCTGATTCTGCAAAACTGTTATCAGGGTTTGAACATGTGCCCCTAGTCTAGCACCTCCAGTTGGATTAAACAGGGTGCAAACAAAGTGCTCATTCATCTCTGGTTCAGTATC
The DNA here is from genome assembly GCA_004023965.1 of Spilogale gracilis. Classification (NCBI taxonomy): domain Eukaryota; kingdom Metazoa; phylum Chordata; class Mammalia; order Carnivora; family Mephitidae; genus Spilogale; species Spilogale gracilis. Next base: position 187,716 of record PITA01001367.1, read on the forward strand.
CAGTATGGCAGAAATGTGTAGGGCCTGAAAACAAAATCAAAAGATGAAGTTATTAGACTACAGTATTTCTGCAACATACACACAAAGCAATCTGCTAAACATATTTGACAAAAAAAATAATATGTTTTGGAAAACATCTTTCTTTTTATTTTAAAGCTGATCCCCATGATATGTAATAGTTACAACTGTTTTAAGTTCCCACTTTCAAAATTTTCAACACCATGATATATGGTACCAAATGTCTAAAAATAAATTTTGTGACATTTAAAAATAACATTAAGATTAAAAAAACAAATTTAGGTCTTGATATTTGCTAACTGTTAATCTTGCCCCAGCCACATAACTGTATTAATCTCATTCTAGTATAGGATTCAGTATAGCCATAGTAAGCACAAATTAGAAACAACTCACATGTTTAAAAATGGATACACAAATAGTGGGCTCTTCAATGTAGGGCTACTCAGCAATAAAGAAGAACCAGCTACTGATCTGTGCAACCAAATAGATCTCAAAAATTATGTTGACCAAAACAAGTCAGACACAAAAGAGTACACACTCTATGATTTTATTTATATGAAGCTCAAGAATCAGCAAAATGGGTCCTCAATGACAGAAACCAGAAAGTAGTTTCCTCTGGGGAGTGCAAGAGACAAGAAGGAAACTTCTGAGAGAGGTAATACTCAATACACTAATCTGAGTGGTGATCACTTCGGCATATATTTATCTTCAAGGTCACTGAACTACACATTTGAGATTTCTGGATTTCACTGTTAATGCAATTTGCTCTAAATTTAATTTACCTAATGAACAAAAGGATCTCTAAACATACTGTGAAAAAAGACTTTTAAGAAAAAAAGGCATGATAAAATTATAATAAAAATTAAAATATACAAAAAATTAAATAAATAAAATTTAAAGTATTTTTATAGAAAAAGCCTAAGAAGGTAAAGCAGTGGAAAATTCATCAAGTACTTTGAATTTGAATTCTTTTATATCTATATCAAGATGTAAATATTCTTAAAGATTCAAATTTCCTAGATCATGAAAAAATTGGACATACAAATAAATATGAATTAAAAAATAAATTGTTGAAGTGTACACAAGCCAATCCCAAAGAAAGTTAATTACTAGGTAAACTGTTTTTAGATGAAATAGTTTTAAATATATTACTTTACAATTATTATACTTTATATGTCAGGCTTGAAAAATATCTTAAGCTAATGCAATTAGGTACTTAAACTATATTTTAAAAAATAAAATTTAGTTGCAGGAATGGAAAATTATCAATATACAAAAAAAGCAGTTTCAGAAGTTACACTTCCAGAAGTATAAATCACATATATAATTAACTCTAAATCCAGCATTTTTCCTCCCATAAGCTATTCCTATTCACATAGGATACTTGCCTCTCATATAAGCAGGCTAAAGTAAGCAATTATATTTTGTTAACCAAAAATATAAATGGCTTGGAGGTTCCTTTAGTCTGTTTTAAGAATAAATAAAGTAAACTATGCTGCCTAAATAGTTAACATTACGACAGCACTATGTACATTTTCCTTATGATTTGCAGATTCCACTACCCTGTTAACAGAGCAAATTTCACTAGCAGCACTCTCTGCAGACTAGATAGCATTATTAATATTTTCACACAGTAATAAAATCATCTTTATCTGTCATCTAAGCCGGGAGTACATTTTTTTTCTTTTTTAGGACCTAGGGTGGTCTTCTAAGAGAAAATTATTCATAAACATTACGCATTCTCATTAAAGCCTCATACTACACCTTGAAGCGAACACCTTCTTCTAAAACAACGTAGCCTTTGGAAGGGGTCAGATCTTTAGTCTCCACTGAGGAATTTATTTCTGTCACAATGAACTGAACAGTCACAGTTCCAAACAGTCCTTGTGCAGGCTCCCGAACAATGTGCAATACTGCAACACTCTCCTCTACATAGACAGCTGTCGGCTCCCTTAGGAAAAAGTGTTCACTGTTGTTAAAAGATAGCACTCCGGGGCCATCATCATTAGCAAGGATAGTAATTAAGGCTGTTGAAATAAAAATATTAAAGCAATAAATTAAAACAGTGGGTTATAAGTTAGAAGTAGATGTGTCACTATAAACTAGGCCAACTCTTCTCTAGATCACATTAAAAACAAGGGAAATTTTAAAAGGCATTTAATAAAATTCCATATTGACTCTTGATATAAAAATAGCCAGTCATCTTGGAATAAAACCTCGGAAGCCAGTAACAAATAGGTAACTCAATGTTGAAACATCAGAAGGATCACCACTAATAACTAATAATTACTGCTAGTATTCAGCATTGTCCTGGAGCTATGAGCCAGGTAACAGGTACAAAAACAATGGAAAGAGTCAAAACACTGTTTTCTAGACAACACGACTGTCTTCTTAGAAAACCAAGAGAAAAAAGATATTAAACTATTGTAAGAGTTCAAAATATAAGCTCTGTACTCAACAGATGATCTTGATTACTACCATATACAAAGATTTACATATAAGAATATTTATTGAAACTTTATGAAAGTTTGGAAATAGTCTGAAGGCTAATTAATAGGGACTAGTTTAAGAAATTACCCACTGTCAGAGTACTTATTGTTCTGTGGATTATTTTTATATTTATAGGTAGGAAATTATAAGCATAAAGTAAACTTAACAGAAACCAACAAGAAATGATTTCCTCCTACTCGCAGTGGGCATGTAACCGACCTAGTTCTGAACACACCTATATTAGGACTTCTTTAGGAATGCTTGAGTTTGAGTGCTCCTCTTTCCTATTATGTGGAATGTAAAAGAATGATGCGGACAATCATCTTTTTTTTTTTTTTTAAAGATTTTATTTATTTATTTGACAGAGAGAAACACAGCCAGAGAGGGAACAGAAGCGGGGGAGTGAGAGAGGGAGAAGCAGGCTTCCCGCCGAGCAGGGAGCCCGATGTGGGACTCGATCCCAGGTCTCTGGGATCATGACCTGAGCTGAAGGCAGTCACCCAACAACTGAGCCACCCAGGCACCCCATCAGACAATCATCTTATGACAAGTAATATTAGCCTTGCAGTGAAGGCAATATTCCAAAAGGCAAGAAGAGGCAGAAAACAACAACGTCTTTGGTGGAATGTTAAGTCCTGGTCCCACCTCATCTAAAGCTGTATGTCTCTGGACCCTCAGATTAAATGAGCCAATAAATTACCTTCAAATCCATCTGAATTAGGTTTTCTATTGTTTACACATAAAAATTCTTTTTTTTCCCTTTTTTCTTTTTGTCTTTTTAGAAGATTTTATTTATTTGACAGAGCACAAGCAAGGGGAGCAGCAGGCAAAGGGAGAGGGAGAAGCAGGATCTCCGCTGAGCAGGGAGCCCATTACAGGGACTGATTCCAGGACCCTGGGATCATAGACATAAAAGATTCCTAAACAACACACGGTGTTCATTCCTACAACCCACTAAGTTCTATAACAACAAAAACAGAGTATATTTTCAACATACTCTTTGAATTTGAAATAATGCCACAGACTCAAAAAAGTTTCTAAAGACTTAGAAATACCAATTTGTTTCATTAATATGGCAATAAAAGTGAAAACCAATTCTTGGGTTATTCAACGTTTTTTCTTTCTTTTTTTTTTTTTTTTTACTACAAATCAGATTTTTTTTCCCACATAAAAGCCAATAATTCAGGAATACAAAGGTTAATTAGATTAAGGGAATCCCAAAGAACTACCAGCCACTAGCTAAAGTAAGAGACTGAAGAGTCAGTCAACACTTGGTGCTCTAAATCTGCCTAATCTATGTATCACTACAGAAACTCAATTAAGTGACTTTCAAAGAGCCACTCCAATCCTATAGTTCTGGATTTCCATGAAGTCTCCTCTCTTTTTTACCTTCTCCAAGCAGTCAGTATGATATCTAACAAGCAATAAACTAGGATGAGTTTTCTTTTACCTTTTTTTTTTAAGATTTTATTTATTTATTTGACAAAGAGAAACACAGCTAGAGAGGAAATGCAAGCAGGGGGAGTGAAAGAGTGAGAAGCAGGCGTCTCACCAAGAAGGCAGCCCGATGCAGGGATCGATCCTGGGATTCTGAGATCATAACCTGAGCCGAAGGCAGATGCTTAACGACTGAGCAACCCAGGCTCCCCGAGGATGAGTTTTCATAACAATGTCAAACTGTTCCAGCTAAAGAATTATGGCTCTCATAATGTCTTAGGTATCAATATACTTCAAATCCTATGTGGAAATACTACAGCAATGGGATGACATTAAAATCTTCCCTCTATTGTTAAATAGGAAACCAGAGCAGAAATCAAATTCGAAATGAAAGACATTTACAAATTAGATAAAACCTGTAACAGCTGCAGAAATGATTTAATATTCTCCTTTCTGCCAACCTACTTTTTTGTTTTACACACACACACACACACCCCACAAACAGGCTGAAAGTACTGCTATACTGACACAGGAATTTCAAAATGTTTAGCTTAAAATATTTTAAGATTTTATTTATTTATTTGACATAGAGAAACACAGCGAGAGAAGGAACACAAGCAGAGGGACTGAGAGAGGGAGAAGCAGGCCTCCCGCCGAGCAGGAAGCCCCATGTGGGACTAGATCCCGGGTCTCCAGGATCATGACCTGAGCTGAAAACAGTCACTTAACCAACTGAGCCAGCCAGGTGCCCCTAGCTTAAAATATTTTTAATTCTAAGCACAGAAAATCATTAAGACTCTCTAATCCCTTTACATCTGCCTCCATATTAGGAAAACAGCATGATCACAGTGTAAGAAATTATCAAATACCTGTTGTTTTTTCTCCCAGCTCTAGTCCAGGTGAAGGATTTGTTAAAATCAGCTGAAATGTTTCATCTCCTTCTGGAATGTCATCATCAAGAATCATGATGACAATATTTTTATATCTTTCTCCATCAACAAAATGAAGTATCTGGTCAAGAAAGTAAGAGTAGACAGTATTATATTTAAATACACTATTGAGTTTTTATAGAATATTTGGCAACAAATACAATCTGGTTGGCAATGTGAAATAAGCTATTTTAATAAAAATAAAGGACTTTCCCCTTATTATTTGATTCTTTTTTTTTAAATTGACAATGTTAAATTTAAGAAAAGTAAGATTTGTGGAGAGGAGAAGAGAGTAAACATTTGACTAAGGAATAAAAGTCATCAGGGGACAAAAAGCATTTTAAAATACTAATGGTGTTTCAATAAATTAAAACAAAGAAATAAAAGAGTAAAGTTTTCAATAAGCACAAGAAACTCTCTGGAATACTCTGATATAAATATAACGACAGAAATTCTTTGACCTAATAACTTGTGTTCTCCATTATCAAGTATTGCAATAAGATTGTGAATAAAATAGTATCAAATATTAAAACAAAATAATGAATGAATAAAATAAAATACAGAATGATCTTTAGAATTAAAAATTCAATTTACGTATTTGGCTAGAAGTCTTCTGCCCTAATTTATTATGGAATATATAATAGTTTATTATTTTAGGATTAATTTATTTATACAAGATCCAAATCACTATAATTCTCAAAGATTTCACCATTGGGGTGAAGATGTAATCCAGCCCCAGCTGTGCCTCCAAATTCTGGGCATATACAAACAAGGAAACGTGGCCAAGAGTCCCTTTGCTCCTTTGGGCTACCAATGTTAAACCTTCTTTGGTTTCATTGACTTTGAACCTAAAATAAACAGAATACATTAATCTTTTCCTTATAAACTTTTTTCAGTAAATAAAGAATCTGAAACTCAGAAAAGAACTCTCGCACTGCCTTGGTCTTACCTGGTATGTTGCCATTCAATTATGCCTCGAGCACCATCATTAGCATCAATGATAATTTGTGCAGTCAAGCCCTCTGAATCTGAACAAAGCATAAAAATATATTTTTAAGTAAAACTGATTAAGAAGAGAATTATTTGACATAGAGATCACATCATTTCTAATAGAGATATATTGTCAACATTACTCAAAAGATATTTAAGAAAGTAAAGATATAAATGTTTATGATATTTAATTCAGGAAACTTTTTGCTAACAAAAGCACTGGCTTACAGAAATCGAATGAACTGAGAACCATAGAAGATAAAAGCACCTGAGTTATGGTTTTATTTCTATTATTTTAATAGAAAGAGGAAAGGAAAATAGAGAATTCTGGAAGGAATAGAAAGAATAAGAAAAGAGAAGCAAATGGGAAGAGACAGTCAGGAAGTGCTGCAGAGAAATATAAAGGTGTAAGAAGATGGAGAGAGATACAAGTGGAGACAGGAGGGAAAGATGGGGGAAATGTTGGGGGGACAGAGGCTGAGACTGAAATAAATTTCTCTTATTCCTTTTTTTATCTTGTATTCTCTCTACCAAGTTCAGTATGTTACCAACATTCATTATTCAGTCTTGAAATATTAACCAACCCTATTCCTTTTTAAGTTTTTTTTTGTCCTTTCCCTCTTAAAATTCAGAGACTTTATCCTACTCTTAGGATACTTATGGCAGGTACTTAGGCGGAGAAAGGATAGGGAGAGTGTAATTCTCTGAGTGAAGTAAGTACCATAAAAAAAGAAGGAAGGAAGGAAGGAAGGAAGGAAGGAAGGAAGGAAGGAAGGAAGGAAGGAAGGGAGGGAGGGAGGGAGGAAGGGAGGAAATAAAGAAAAGAAAAGAGAAAAGAAAAGAAGAGAAAATCAACATCTGTGCCCATCAGACTGGAGGCAATAAAGCACAAGCCCAGCTCCAGCATCTCTTAACTGTGTGATTCTGGGCATGTAACTAAGCTCCTCAAAGCCTCAGCTCCCTCATCTGTAAAATGGGAAAGTGGAAGCGATGATGGTACTAACATATAAAGCACTTGAAACAGGGGCATTAGAGAGCACTAAACAAAAGTTAAACTATTAAAATTACTTTTACTATATATATAAAGAAATACGAATTATCTGTTAGCTTACTTAGCGTAAATATCTTGTAATAAATGCCTGATATGAACAGCCTATTCCAGGAGTCATACATTGTTTTTGCAAAAGAATTAAAACTTTTCAAATAATAGTAATATGTTAAAAACTGATTATTCCCTCCCATTATTTTCAAAGCTGCCATACTGAGCCTCAAAAGTGAATGAGGAACCGCTATTCCTTAGTTCACTCCTCTTGGCCAGGCTTCTCCTCCTTTAACCCAGACTAATTTCATGCCCCGTCCAGAACACCTTCAAAACAAGGGACAGGAACAGGCTAGCACGGTGCTATTCATCACCACCACCTCCTGGGCAATCATACCTACAATTTTCACATAAAATCCCCAGTATTAAATGTCTAAACTACAAACAAGAGTTTATGTTTTAAAATAAGAATACATATTTTTAATCTACATACATTTATACTGAGGTTCAAGTTTTACCTTTCAGTCTGTAATGAATTAACTGAGTCTTTTCTAAAGCATGAAAAGAAAGAGGTAAAAAGTCAAAAAAGAAGCAGAGAACATAACAAACAATCAAAAGTTCTACCTAACCTGAAGGAAAAAAAAAATCACTTGATAGTTTGAAGACCTAATGAAAATAGCAAATGAAACTTTAAAAGGAAAAATGCCTCCCTAAGAACTAATTCTATTATAAATATTACAAATTTGGTGATAAACAGCTGTAAAATTTTAAAAGCATCACACAATAATTCTTAAATGTGTTTACGATCTCCAGTATACAAAACTGCCATAGATGAGAGTATCTAAGTTGAAATAAATCTAAAAGCTCATCAGATTTTCTTCTATAGCTAAGATTAACAAGTATTACAGTTATCGTTTCTGATTAAAAAATGAAAAACTTTACTTTGTTTCAAGTGAATAAACAAAAACAAACAAATATCATACCTAGTCTAGGAGGAAATGAAGTTAAAGGAGCCATGATAAGGTCAACATGAGTTAAATTCACAAGGAAATATTCTTCTAGCTCTGGTATGTCATCCTGCAAAAATTATATCCATTACATCCTCTATTGTTGTGTTCTCAAAGTAAGGTCACTCTCACAGTTTTTTTAATTATCTGATAAATACATATGCTTAAATAGTATTCAGCAAGTATAAAAATGCAAGCCTGGAGTATAAAGGTTTAAAATTTTAAAAATAAACATGTCTTGGCTATGACCTTTTTTCAGATTTGACACCAAAATCAAAAGCAATAAAAGCAAAAATAAGTTTATATCAAACTAAAAAGCGTCTATATAGCAAAGGAAAACATCAAAAAAATGAAAAGGCACCCAATAGAATGGAATAAAGTATTTGCCAATGATATATCTGATAAAGGGTTAATGTCCAAAATACATAAAGAACTCATATAGCTCTGCATTCAAAAAAAAAAGTACCACAAAAAAATCAAATAATGTGATTTTAAAATGTACAAAGTACTGAATAGACATTTTTCTAAGGAAAATATATACCAGTGGCCAATACACACATGAAAAGGTGCTCACCATCAATGAGCATCATGAAAATGCAAATCAAAACCAGCATGAGACATCACCTCACACCTCTGAGAATGATTATTATCCAAAAGACAAGAAATAAATATTGGTGAGGATGTGGAAAAAAGGGAACCCTTGTGCACTATTAGTGGAATGTAAACTGGTGCAGCCACTATGCAAAACAATATGGAGGTTCCTCAAAAAATTAAAAATAGAACTACCATATAATCCAGCAACCCCACACACAGTATATATCCAAAGGTAATACAAACAGATTATCAAAGACATATTTGTGGAATTATTCACAATAGCCAAGATATGGAAACAATTTAAGAGTCCATTAATGAGTGAATGGATGAAGACGTGATATATATAAACACAATGGAATATTATTCAGCCACAAGGAAGATGGAAATCCTGCCGTCTGCAACAACATGGATCAACCCAGAGGGCATTATGTTAAGTGAAATTTACGTTAAGTGAAATTAAGTCAGATGGAGAAAGACAAACACTGCATGGTATCACGCACTATCAGTGGGGGCTAAAAAAGACAGACGAAAGAAGAAAGAGAAAAAGAAAAAGAAAGAAAGAAATCAAGAAATCAAGAACAGAAGGAAGAAATCAAGGAAGGAAGGAAGGAAGGAAGGAAGGAAGGAAGGAAGGAAGGAAGGGAAAGAGGGAGGGAAAGAAAGAAAGAAAGAGAAAAAAGAAAAAGAAAGAAAAAGAAGAAAGAAAGAAAGAAAGAAAGAAAGAAAGAAAGAAAGAAAGAAAGAAAAGAAAGAAAGTAAGTTACTTAGTTAAACTTATAGAAACAGAGAGCAGAAAACTGGTTGCCAGGGCCAGAAGAAGCTGGGGGGAGGGGGAAAAAGGAAAGGTTGGTAAAAGAATACAAACTCAGCTATTAATAAATAAGGTTTGAGAATCTCATGTAAAACATAGTGACTACATAGTTGACAACATGTATTATATAATTAAAATTCACTAAGAGAACAGACCTTAACTATTTTCACACAAAAAAAATACACATGCGAGGTGATGACTGTGTCAGTTAAACAGATGTGAGGAATCCCTTTCACCTTTTCACAACTATACATGTATAAAATCACCACAGTATACAATTTAAAATCTTATCATTTTATATATTTTTTAGATTCTACATATAAGTGATACCATGCAGTATTTGTTAATTATATTTCAATAAATATGACATTAAAAAAAATAAAAGTATAAACTTATACCTGGTTGTATGATAAATTATTAGGCTGAACCATATAAAACTGTTAATATATCATTCTTTCTCAACTAACATAATATGTAAACCAATTACATAAATATACAAATCTAATATATTTTAAATATAATGGTAGCAAAAGATTTTAAATTACCTTGCCATCCAATGATTGGAATGTAGAACAGAAAGAATACCATAAAAAAACTAGGGGCTTCACAGTCAAGGAGACCTAACACCAAATTCTGTAATTTTAAGTGAGTTACTTCACCTTAAAGGCCTCACTTCCACCATCTTTATAATGGGAGAAATAATAGCTACTTTGAGAATTATAATAATGATTAAAAATAGTAAGTATGCACTGTCTAGCCTAGAAAGAGTCCTTAAAAAGTGATAACTACAGGCACCTGGGTGGTTCATTTGGTTAAGCGTCTGCCTTCAGCTCAGTCAGGATCCCCAGGTCCTGGGATTGAGCCCTGCGGTGGGTTCCCTGCTCGGCAGGGAGTCTCTTCTCCCTCTCCCTCTGCCCTTCCCCCAATTATGTGCTCTCACTCTCTCTCGCATGCTGTCTCTGTCTCAAATAAATAAAATCTTTTAAAAAAGTGATAGCTATTTGTGATGGTTAATTTTAATACACTATTACTATTAATCACTAGTACGCATAACAGTGCGAATGAAAATAAGGCAGGTGTTCAAAACTTGAGGACTAGCAAAACCCATGTGAATCATGACCAATCAGCCAACAATACTTACATAAAAACCCAATGTGTGAATATACGTATGTATGTGTGTGTGTATAAAGTCAGTACAGGGGTGCCTGGGTGGCTCAGAGGGTTAAGCCTCTGCCTTCGGCTCAGGTCATGATCCCAAGGTCCTGGGATTGAGCCCCACATCTGGCTCTCTGCTCAGCAAGGAGCCTGCTTCCTCTCTCTCTCTGCCTGCCTCTCTGCCTACCTCTGATCTCTGTGTGTGTGTGTGTGTGTGTGTGTGTGTGTGTGTCAAATAAATAAATAATTTTTTTTTTTAAAGTTTAAGAAAAAATAAAGTCAGTACATACATTTTATTAATTTTATTTTAATGGAGATGTATTTCCATGTGAAAAAATAGGAAAAGTCCTTAAACTATCTTCTATAATATATATACCAAAAGGAGTTACAGAATCAGGATGCAAAAGGGACAGTCCCCCAGACATGCCCACTGTTCCTCACTCTCATGGAAGAATCCCCAACACTGACCACCACCGCCCCACCCAACCCAGGCCTGGCTGATTTCTCATACAGGCCTGCAGCCTCTAAATCTAACTCAAGGAACAGAAAGGGCTACAAAGACCTAAGGAGAAAAAAAGGAAAGTGGAAACCCTGTGTTCATAAAACTAGACTCTGCAAAGAAAAGAAGGGTTGGCTACATTTCTGTTTTAAAAATTATCATATCTGGACGCCTCGGTGGCTCAGAGGGTTAAGCATCTGCCTTCGGCTCAGGTCATGATCTCAGGGTCCTGGGATCGAGGCCTGCATCGGGCTTTCTGCTCAGCAGGGAGCCTGCTTCCTCCTCTCTCTTTGCCTGCCTCTCTGCCTACTTGTGATCTCTCTCTGTGTCAAATAAATAAATAAATAAAATCTTAAAAAAAAAAAGAATTATATCTAAGGAATAATGCTGTTATATATATTCAATTATATTAACAGATTATATATTTGAAAGAAGACTTGGCTTAAAAGTTTTATTTTATCAAATCCTGTGTTCTATGTCATATGCTGAATATTACCCTTTATCTTCTGGCTCTAGAGTTCTCATACTATTGTATCAGGTCACTGTGCAATGGTAATCAAAAAAATAAGAGTTACTAACTTAAGAT